>ML821235.1:68846-86509 GCA_009831015.1 Picea engelmannii
AAGAAGGATAATAAATTATCACCAAAGTACTATGGCCCTTATAAGGTGTTGCAAAAGATTGGTACTATGGCATACAAATTGGAGTTGCCTGCATCTTCACGAGTACACCCAGTTTTCCATGTTTCATGCTTAAAGAAGGCTATCGGTGACAAGATCCCAGTTCAAACTATATTGCCAGAACTTGACAAGGAAGGAAAAATCATATTGGATCCTGAAGCCATAACTGACACAAGAATTCACCAGTTGAGGAATAGATCCATTTCAGAGTATCTCATTAAATGGAGGAAACTACTGGTTGAAGATTCCACTTGGGAAGATGAGTCTTTTATATAGAAGCATCCAGAGTTACTCAAGTGTTGTGGACAACAATTGTCTCAAGGGGAGGGGCATGTTAAGCCCTAAATAGTGGCTCATTACCCCTTGATTGGGGCATATTGTATTAATAATGTTATTTTATTTATGTCAGCTTTAGTCCATTAGTTGTAATTATACCTCCTAGTCTCCTATATATATCAAGGAGACATTTTCACTTTGAATCATCTGGTAATTGTAAATTTATGTGGGCATAAGGAGGTTGCCCCCTCAAAGAGGCTTAATATATGAATTTCTCTCTTTTTCAAGGCGTTGAGTACTTATTCTGAGGTTTTTCTATGCTATATTGATATTTTTTCTCTTAACAATATATTCGATCTAGAGATGTAAGCAACCATGATCCTATGTGATAACCAGAGCTGCATAAAGATGACAGAGAACCCTGTGTTACATGACAAGTCAAAACATATAGAGATTCGATATCATTGCATCTGTGATATGGTGTAGAGAGGAGCCATAAATCTCCAATCTGTTAGCACGAATGAACAGGTTGATGAGTTGACCAAGCCTTTATCTCATGTAAAGTTTGAGCACTTTCGAGATAAGCTTGGTGTAGTCCGAAAGTGTTATCACACTAAGTCGCCTTGGGTCTCTTAGTTTGTTTTTGTTAAAAAGAAAAATTAAAAAAAGGCCTTAGATTCTTATTTTCTCTTTGAAATGAATTTCTCATCCATTAAATGTTATTTATGATAGGACCCCTTAGGATGACTAAACCTTTGAGTCATAGCTCATGTGTTGATCCACAATTCAATTTTTGGTCCTTAAACCCTTATGAGCTCATGGTCTATTCTTTATGTCCCCTCTCGTGATTCATCCCTAGGTTGATACCTCCCATGACCAGGCTAATGTGACATATCTCTCTCATCACTCATGACCTCACATGCATACCTCATCATCCCCACTCACCTGTCCAATCATTTTTTGATTTGGAGAACGTTTCCCACTCAGCAGGCATTTCCGTAGTGCCTGTCACGATTATCATGCACTCACTCCAAGTCATGATTGCCACGAATGATACCTTAACCCTTGTTTTCAGTGCTTGAAGTCTGTTGAAATGCTTTCAAAAGATCTTGCATTTATGATCCTTGGTAACGGTTTCTAAATTTTAAAAGTTCAACAGTGATGTGCTATGTAAGTTTGACAGTTCATATCAGATGATCATAGATCCAATAAATCCGACGCTGTGAGAGATTTTAGGGCTGAAGTTTCCTCATTCTCATCCTAAGTTCGCGCTCAGGAGCTCAATAGTTGTCGACTTCACAGGTATCCTGTGCAACCTGCTTCGCATATTAATTTTCATAGGAGATGTGTGCTCGGGTTTCACTTTGCTAAGCTTGCAGGGTAGTATGGGAGCCATATTTTCATTCATGTAAACATCTTTTCTCATATCCATAGTCTGATTATGGTGGTTAGTCATAGCCTTTGAAAGTCACAGGCATGAAATAGCCTATCCTCTGTGTATGCATTGTGCTACGCAGAGGCACTGCTCAAACCTCTCTGATTATCCTTTGCTTCTTTTCATCCTATACAAAGAGCCATTTCATAATTACTTCCTCATAGTCTACACCCCGAAAAACTTGTATAAGCCTGAAAGTCCATTTCTCATAGCCAAGTTCATTTTCTAAGCACTATTAATTTGGAGGGCCATCCTTGTGCATTTGAGACTTAAATTGAAGTTTTCTAGTCAATAAGATCCCTTACAGCCTCTTAAGAATCCTCTCTTTGAGTCATGGAGACCCCTCAGTCGAAGAAAACACACAAAGGTGGCAAGATAGTTCGAACAGAACCTGTGGACATATGTCTTTTTGACATAGAACCCATGGCAAGGGAAATGTTTCAAAGAGTAGGATGTCTCTCTTTCTGCCAGAACATGTAGAGAGGCCACTCAGAAGTAGCAAAAAAAATTTCACTAAATTTTGATGGCAAGAAAACCAGAGTTGGAGATTTGGAATTTGAGGTGACTGAAGCCTCCATCTCAGCTGCAACAAGGATTCCCATTTCAGGAGACAATTGATTCAAGACCATGGTATTGAGTTCACCTTTCATTAAAGATCTTTTCAAGCCTGAATACCAAGCCAATGATTTATCTAAGAGTGTGCCAAGGAATTATTTGATTGACCAATTTGACAGAATGTTGAAAATCATACAGAGATATTTTAGTTGTGAAGGGAGATTTAATACCCTGTACCATTACCACATAAGGTTGTTGTTGCATTTTACTGGTAAGGTTCAAATGAATATTCCATATTACCTATTGAGAAGTATAGGTAAAATGGCAAATAGGGTGCAAGCCAAATCCAAGGATGTGGACTCCAGTCTTTTCCACTCTAGACTTATCAGGATGCTTGTCTCTGAAGAGTTGGGAAAGAAAGAGATCTCCTGGGAGAATTTTTTGGTCTCTTCTCACTTCAAGCTGGACCCAATACCTACCCCCCAATCATAGATTGCAGGCTCTTCATCACCTACCGGTACTAAAACAAGGATCAACAAGAAGAGAAAGGGCAGAGCCCCTATTTTAGAGATCAATAAGCAGGCCAGGGAAGCAAAGGAGGAAGTTTGTCCTTCCCCACACAAAGATTTCTCACCACCACCTCCACCAGGGTTAGAAGAAGTTCCATATTCTACCAAGGTGACATCAAAAAAATGGAAGAAGCTTCTCTTTCCCTCTCCTCCTCTAGCAGTTGAAATCAAAGGTAAAAGACCTTTCACTAGGTCATCAATTCCTAAAGGGGATTTCAAAGGACATCCTTTACCAGAAATCCCTATACATAAGAAGAAAAGGAAAGGTATTGAAAAATATGTAGAAGAGAAACAAGAAACCCATGTATAGAAAATCAAGGGTAAAGGTACCAAAATACCTTTGGAGAGGAAAGATGAAATCCCTGTGAAGGATTGTAAAAAAACTATGAAGAATAAAGAACATGTTGTTGTGCAAGAGAAGAAGCATAAAGGAAAAGGTTTTGAGAAGACTGATGAAACATGCAAGGAAACTCCTATACAGATGGAAGAAAAGGACAAGAAGAAGCCTGCTGAGACTGCACATGTCCCCAACCCCCTTGGATGCCAGACCTACAAAAGACTTATTAAGCAGCTTAGGGATGCAAGGAGAGAAATAGCTCATCTCAAAGCCGAAGACAAGGTCCACTTGGCTCAGATGAATGAGCTCATGATTGGATACAACCATACCATAGACTTGGCAAGGTTCGCAGCATGAAAGGCTCTACCTCTTCGTAAACAGTTGAAGAATATTTACAGAGAGAACATGGGTTTCCAGGCTCATAATAGGAAGCTAAAGGCAGAATTGAAGCATTTCCAAGATGAAGTAACCCAAAAGAATTTACAGGTGTTGGTTGAGGCTTCCATTAAAGATGACAAGCCAGTAGCTAAGGAAAACACAACTATACTGAAGAAGCCTACCAGTGCTAAGAAGAAGAAGTCTACTTAGTTAGTTGGAGACATTCTTTCCACCAAAAATAGTGTGAGGCTAAGTGTTCAAATGACAAAGTAGATGGTAGTGGTAAACCCCATTTTTGAGAGTTGTTCCTTCTTGTGAAGGTTAATTGATATGAACATACTAAGTTTTTCCACCTATACAGGCTTCTATGTGTTTAGCTATATGAATTTTGGAATTTTTGCTAAGTGCTAGCTTCAATCAGTGGTAAAAGCACCTAAGTAAATTGATTTGTCATCATTGAAGGACACAAACAACTCTACACACGTTCAAGAGTCAAAGATGCTGCATTTTTGGCATGGCTACCTAAACCCTTATGCAGACGCAACATAGGTGGCACTGCATAAAGGCACTGTGTAATATTTTACAGGACGCATATTTGTCATACATGCGCTACACACAGGCACTAGGTAATATCTTACAAAGAGCAGGTTTACACATAGGTGCTACTCAATTATGCAACAGAGGACAAATGTAGCCACAAATATGCAGCACAGAGGCGTTGCCTTTTCTCCTTGTTCCATTTTAGGGGGGCGCTACACAGAATTGCTACCCAAGGGAGTATCCAGCAAACACCAGGGATCTAGGAAGACTAAGCCAACAATTTTGGATAAGTTAATAATGAAATAACTGACAGAATTAGTAGTTGGAGTGCATAGGACAACTACAAGCTCCAAAGGGACACATGGAAAAACAGGAGCTGAGAAACAAAGAGGATCAAAGCAGTTAGAAGCATGATTGGGTTTAGTCACCAACACTTCCCTGTTTTATAGCATAGGTTGTTATCTTAGTTGTTAGAATAAATAAATGTTCTGAGATTTTTAAGGAAAAGAGGCCAGCTCGTCCCTCCAGTCGTTGCCTCCCTTTCTTGTTATAAATAGATAGTTGAATTGCTTTAATGGGTTCAAATGGTAGAGCAAGGCTCTGAAGAAATTGTAATATTTTTGATAAAGTGATTGTGATCTAGTATGTACTGAACTTAAGACTTTTTGACTAATAGAAATGAGCTCCTATTTCAGACTATTTTCTTCTAATGCTAAATGTTCATATTTGAATGCTTCATATGGATGACTGTGGTAATGATATGATGGATGTTTGATCATTTTATTGTCATGGTGTTTATTTATCTCCTTATTTTCCAATCTCAAGAAGATCTTGTTTTAAGAAAATTTCTTCCTTTGGGATTTTGTGTACTTGATGTTTGCAGTAGCTCTTATATTCCTCTCGTTCAAGTCTTCTTTCTATCCACATTTACTCCCAAACTACTAGTTGAAATTAGTCAATACCTTATTTGTTGTTACATGTTAGCCCTGTTTCTGAGTGAGGATATTATCATTTCGAGTTTTTCCATTCGACCTTTCAAAAAACACTCATACTTTCACATATCACCCGATGGGTACTGGGCTTACCTTCCTTGCAATCAGAAGGTGACTCCTAGTGCTAACAAAAAGGACCTCCCTCGAAAGGGGGAGTAGTGATGTGCTGCCAGCATTGTGTTGCGATTCCAACTTCATGCTATGATGATGTGTTGCCAGCCTCATGCTATGATGCCAACTTCGTGCTGATAATGTACCAGCCTCATGCTGTGATGATGTGTTTCCAGCCTCGTGCTACGATGATGTGTTTCCAGCCTCGTGTTGTGATGCCAACTTCGTGCTGATGATGTGCCAGCCTCATGCTGTGATGATGTGTTGCTAGCTTCGTGTTGTGATGATGTGTTGCCAACCTCGTGTTGTGATGCCAGCTTCGTGCTGATGATGTTGTGTTTCTAGTCTTGTACTGTGATGCCAACTGCGTGCTAATGATATTATGTAGCTAGCTTCATGTTGTGATGTCAGCTTCGTGCTGAAGACTCTCAACCTAGTGATGATGTTGATGATGCTCCAGCCTTTGTGCTGTGTTGTTGATGATATTGATGATGAGAAAAACTCCTGATGATTTATAGATATGCCAGTTAGTGTTACAGATGTTGTTGATGATGTTTCCCTCTCTCTATCTCGATGATGTTGTAGAATACCCTTCTTATTAAGGGGGAGTGTTGAAATATTGTAATTGCAAAGAGTATTCTATTTATTATTGATGTATTATTCATTAGATCAATCCCCTTTTGTGGATTGATCATGCCGGGCATTATAAATGACCAAATCCCCTTTTTCGGATTGGTCAAACCCTAATTGTAATATGCAAATTGAGAAGTCGGCCCCCAGACAAATTAAAGTGGTTCTAACCACCCAAAAAGAGAAGTTGGCCCTGCCAGTGAAGAGACACCTCCTTTCAACACCTGCCAATTTGTATAAATAAAGGAAGCCAATGCCTCATTTGTTCACTCACTCATTCGATCATCCAGATCACAAGTTTGGTAGCTGCAGTTGGAGAAGAAGGAAGAGAGAGAGGCACTTTACTTGGGAGAGGATATTCTCTAGTGTTTGGTTTATTATGTTGGCATTGTATTGGCTATCTATATTAAGGAAGTTTTTGCTGGGTTTTCTCCCCCATGAGGGTTTCCTAGGATAAATGATCCGTCTCTTGTGATTGTGTTTCTCTCAGTGATTCTATCTATGCTATGGTTATCTAGTAAATTGAAAATAAACCTAATAATAGCTTAAACTCTAACATGATCAAAGCTTTCCAAGATGTTGATAGGACATGAAAGAGGATTCAAAATCCTCCCCGACAATGATGCCAAAATGTTATCACATAAATTGTAGGTTATGAAAAGGCCTATCCAATCCACAAGATGGAAAAAACTTTGGGAATACCTACCCACTGTCACCTTAGATAGGTACTCCCCTCGCTTTAGTGAAGGATAAATCCTATGCAAGGGGGGTATCCATGGTAACCCTAGGGGGAAATGAGATGGAAACTGGAGTAATGGAAGGTGATGCGCCTATAGGTCAAGATAATAAATGGAATATGGCTTAGAAATGAGTCTTGGTGATGGTAAATGGTTGCCAGAGACTTGAGTACCTGCAGAAGAGAATTGTACCTGCTCGAGACAAGAATAAATACAAATATACAAACCCGATATTCAAATGGACAAGCAAGTGAAGCTTGCTGTCCTATGTAGCAGCAGTAAACATTGATATAAATCAATAAGTAAATGGTAACAAAAGCTACTAAATATGTCACTGAATGTCAAGTAAAGATGCAAGAGATTAAGCTAGCATTGACTAGTATAAGTTATGTAAGATAAAGAAAGACTTAAGTGATAAATTAAGACTGTTAAGTAATGTTATTGAATAAATATTATAACAGCCTTATGGCTGTAGTGAAAGATTTATACAGTAACAAAATCTACCCTAAGAAATCAACAAACAACTTTCCCAACAATTAGTTAATATCAAGTAGATTACCAATGACAACTTACAAGCAAATTCTTATGGTAGATCAATGAGTAAATTAAGGGTTTAAGAGTGTTTTTCTGCATCCCTAATGGCTGTAGCACAAATTTATTACAGTAACAAGAAATACTTGGCCAAAGATGATTCCCTAGAGGCTAATAACATATATAATTGATTCTACTTCAAATAATTTGAATATCTTGTAAAATCATGCATTCCAATGCAAGTAATTTATTTGTCCAATGCAAATTTAATATTAGTGCCTTTAATATATGGGAAAATAGAGTCTTGGTTATGAGTTTTGATTCCAAAATATATCTAGGGGTGTAGGCCTTTCTACTCCCTAGAGCACGCAAAACCAACTAAGGTAAGACTAGGAGGGTGTAAGCCTTTTAACTCCTCCTAACAACCTTGTAAAAATGACTTGTCAAATTGAAACTAAAATGGACCTTGGTGGAGGGTGTATGATATTATACTCCTCCAATGGTTTAAAACAAGAATATCAATTAAACTAGAAGAAAACACAAACAAAATGCAAAATTTTCCTTACCAATTCCACAAATTAGCATGAACAAACCTTAGGTTACCAAGCAATATCCATCCAAAGAAAGAAATCAAGCCTCCAAGAGTTGCACACCACATTATCTTCACAATATACCAAGAGAAAACACCAAAATATAGTTGCACAAGAGAGAGATAGTCCAAATTACCCAAGTAGGGTGCAAATTTCAGCCAAGTAGTCTTCTCTTATGAGAGAGCTATGATAAAAATGAAATGAATTTGATCCTTATTTATGCAAAACCTCTAAAATTTGTTTGTCCACATTACATTAGGGTAAACCACAAATTAAGGAGGCCGAACTCCTTTACTTTTCCCCTTTACAAGATATATGTAAATTTGCACATGAAGAAACCCCAAAAACATGACGTCATCTCCCTAAAGGGTGGCATTTTGGCACTTTAGTGAAGTCGTTGGGATTGTAGGAGAAAGCGCTAGGCCTCCAAAGGTCATGTGTCCTCAATCCAAGTGTCTCCTCCACAATGCAAGGGGTCCTCCCATCTAAAAGTGCCAAGTTTCCATCAACCACCACATTCCCTAACCCCAAAACAAGACATCAAGCCTAGAAAAGTGGCATAAGAGCTCCCAAAAAAGTTGTTGGGCTGGAAGAGGGCTAGGTGTCACTGTTCAAGGTTTCCTTTGTTTAGTCCAAAGGAAACTTCCATCATCCAACTAGTCCCAAGGTTTGGGTCATGGAATTGAACATGTGGGCTTCCAGCCCCAATGAAGGCCCAAGCTAGGCTTGTTCCTCCAAAATTTCCATCAACAAGGTCTTGCAAAGATAGATAGGTGCACCCTCCAAGGATATCAAGTCAAAGAATTATCACAAGTAATCTCAAATTTAATACATGAGCCACTTAAACATATGCATCAAAACTACCTTATCAAATTAAACAAGTGCTTAAAGACCCTATGCAATTTTCCTAGTTTAGGTATGGGAAGGTTGACAAGGTGACCTATTGGGTGAATCATTCCTTGAGTCAAGGAGTGTTTCCTAGGTGGACCCTCTCTAATTCATGTGAAGAAGATGAATTGGATGGGGGGTAAGACTTTTGGGCATGGGGCTCATGACATACAAGGGTTCATATTGTCTTATTTATGGGTTCCTTTGTAGAGGGTGTGTTGCACCTTCATTTTCAATGCATCCTTTTTCCAAGCCCATTTATTTTCCATTAATTAATTAGAGTCCAGAATGACTGGGCACTCCTAATGGGTAACATAAAAATTAGGGGGAAATAAAACAGTGTCACTTGAAGAGAGAGGTACACAGAGTGCCATAGGTGTAAATAAAATCTTGTAATGCACTTGTGTAGATCCCTCAATAAGTGGGAGATTTTTATATGTGTGTATTTACTTTTGTAGGTCTTTGATTTTTTAGGAGAAATGTTTCATTGTTATTAAAAACTATTTGGGAGAGCATATGGAAGGTTAGAGTTTTGGATTTTATCATTTTCCAGCTACATTCCCTATGGGCCTTCAGCCCCTTCTTCGCATGAAATGAGGTACACTCCCTTCCTGGGTTAGTACACCCAAAAATCCCAAAAGATAAGGAGATGAAAGGATGAAATGTGAAAAGTGATAATTGTGATTGGGAATGGCACAATGACTCATCAAGGGGAACTCCCAATAGCAAACCCATCCCCAAGGGTGACCACTTACTAAGGCACAATATCAACCACCAAGGTGAAATAACATAATTTCCAAGCAAACGTTCTATAATCAAAAGCAACTTTAAATGCAACATATTCAAATTCCTCAAGTATTAAAGTGATACTTACCACAATACCTGACTTGTACCCCATCGAGCAAGACCCATTGTCTTCCGGAAGCAAGATGATGTGGCGAATTCCATCCTGACAAATCCAGGATGTGTGTGGGGAAGTGGGTCTCTCTCTGTGCATGTGGATGTTGTCAGTCATTTGTCTCTCGGTACTCCATGTCTGCATCTTGAGGGCCTTGAGACATCATCTCCTTAGTTAGCCCTATAATTTTGGGACAATAGTCATCATGCCTATCGGAAGAGTCACCGATATACATATATCTAAATATCATAAGAACCAAGGACATAAGTAAACTATGAATATTCATCTAATAGTTCCAACCCTAGTTCAATGCAAATTGCAAACCATCCTTCAAGACAAGATTAGATTAAGCCAAGCATGGTTATAGGAGAGACTCTATTAGATGAAAAGAAGACTAGAAGTGATAGGGTAAAAGAGTTACCATAAGTAAGGGTGATTTTGAAGCAAAACAAAGGAAAAGAGTTAGGAAATGTATTAGAGGTAAAACTTGAGATAAAGTCAAGATGTTTGTGGATTTGGACACAAGTATGAATGCCGTGGATAACATGATGGGGAAGGTGTTAGTTGGGAATTTTATAGGGAATAATGTTAAAGAGGGTTCTCTAAAATAATTGATAAATGAAAGTTGGGGGTCAATTCTAATTAATTCTCCGATTTTCCATCGTTTAGTCCATGGTTGGAATTGTATCATGAGGAAAAGTTTGAACACTGTCGAGATTTTCCTCAAACAACATTGGAAATGGAAGGCATCGAGGATTTATGTTAAAATGTAGAAACTAGGTTTCAACCTGCATATAGATACCACATATTTGCAACAAATTAATGTTTTACCTCGAAGCCTCCCAATGAAGCTTTGGAACGTAAAGACACTAGAAGGAATTAAGGGTTCTAGTGGTCAATTTATTGTTATGGACGACAAGTGCTGGGAAAAGAAAGATATGAGGGTGTCCAAAACTTTAGTGGAGCTTGAATTCAAAGAAGGGTTATCTGTAGATATTGAAATTGAATGAGGGACTTGTTGAGGAAAATATATGAAATGATCTTACTCAAGCATTTTCAGATCTTGCTTGGCTCAGGAATATCACCCTATGTTTATAGCCTCAAAATTTGTTTCCTAATCTACAAGTATTAGTTACAAGGGCTTATGCTGATTTTTTATAATAAAAGATTGTTGTAAAATTCAACATTTTATATAATTTTCTGAATACAACATATGCAAAAGTAAATGTGGAGACAAAAGTGAAAATACCAAGTCACAATTCAATATAGATGAGACAGAATAACAATCACTTATTTCATTCTAAGAAATCAAAAGAATCGTTCTCTTTACAAAAATCCTCGAGGGAGTTTGGACCAAAGTCAAACTTAGATGTCCCCGATGAAAACCATACAAAAGGACTTTTGACAAAAAGTAAAAACTGAACTTTAAAAGTTGGATCAACTTGCCACATATTACTGCCCACTCGACTCTGCACAATATCCTTTATCAGTCATGAAATTTAATTCATAAATAGACAAGTCTACACAAACTATGAAAGATAGATCAACACCTCTGAAAAACAAGTGTTTGAATGATGTAATTCAGCCTTGAATCTTGTTGTCTACAAAAGGATCCTTAGTATGTTTTCTCCTTCTATTCTCCACTTGTTCCTCCTTCTCTTTTTTCCTTTAAGCAATCAAAATTAGTTGAAGTAGTTAAACTACCTCTTTTAGTTAAGTTAACTAAAACTCGACTAACTTTTAGTTTAGGGGAATAATTAATATAATAATAATAAGGGTCTTTAATAAATAATAACTAGTAGGTGGGACCCCTTGTGACTCCCTTTAGTTTCTTAACAAAAATAAACATAGCTTGTCAATCAATCAAACACATCCCTCCTCGTGGCTCCCATCATCATTCTCATAATTTGAAAATTAGTATCAATGATATTTTAAACCATATCCAAAAAATATAATATCCAAAATATCCAAAAATAGTGTGTTGTCCAAAAACTTCAGCAGTCAACTGTTCTCAACAATCAATAAACAAATACACTCAAAAACCGTATTTTCTACTTTGGGAGGCAATTTTCTCTTTGTTGTTGTTGTCTCCCTTTGATTTCTCTGAATTAGCCTTAGGTTGTGTGGAGCCTTTAGGCCTAATCTCACTGATAACATGAGAGCAATCATCTCTCAAGTGCATGCGAGATGAAATAGATTTGGCGGAATCACTTGATGGAGAGGAGGGGGCAACAAAAACTTTTCCTTTATCATGTGCATGGTGGGATTTAGTTTTGAGTCTCTTGCTTGCATGGGAATACTGTACAGGTGAGTGTGCAGGGGCAATTTGGACAATTGGGTTAACCGATGGAGGAGGAGCAGGTAGAGATAAATTGGGCCAGCCACTATGTTGGGAGACTGTTGGATGAACAATCTCTTACCATCCATCATTTTCAGGGACTTCAGGTTGTAATGAGACATGAGGGGGAACTGGGATACTAGGGACATGTTGGGGTTGGAAAGGAGGCATTTCCGGCCTAGGTTGGACCACCTCTTTTCCAATCTAGTTGAAAACTCCATCTTGGAAGAGATGGTTTAACTCTTGTGGATATGCATCAAAATGCATCGAAAACCTTGGCCTTCTAGGGCCTCTGTTCCAATTCCCTCTTCCCTTGTTATTTCAGCCATGGGCCATGGCTTCCTCTGCTGAAGAAGCTCATTCCTGTATGCAACATTTATTAGAAACTATATTCTTAAACAAACCATACATGATATCTCTTCAAATATGAAACAAAGTTTGGCTCAACAACACATCAGACCCATGCAATCCAATCCATAAAAATCGTTTAATACTTGTCAATGAGCAGGGGGTGAATAAGGCTTCTGGGATATCTGAGGGGTTTGTATTGAGAGAAAAGTGATAAAATGAAAGGGAGTAGATCATGATTACTACTCAACAAATCATCAAACAATAAACTGTGTTGAAATAACAAAACATATCAACTGTAACCCATCTCTGTGACATCCTTTAATAGCTATAATACAAAGTTTCCCTTTAATTATAATTTAATTTTAAGAACATGGCATGCAAAGTGAATCTGGGAATGTGAGGGGATTCATAATGTGCGAAAAAGTAAGAGAATGGAAGGGAATTTAATGGATATTATTCATAAAACAAATTAAGTAATCAATAAGCATAACTATGTACTAACATCAATCCAAAAAATATCAACACCACACCAACAATTACTGTGTATCGAATTGTTCGTTGTTCCAACATTTAAATTTCCCATAATTTCTCAATTCATAATAGTATGTGCAATCATACTCATAATTGAAACAAACTTTCCATTTCAACAATCCTATTAAGAAAACGGTAATCTTTTATTTCTTTTCCTTCCTTTAAAAAAAAAACACACAACAATATGTTCGACCTCTATCCTATAATGCATCATTGTAATAATCAACATCCACTATCTACCAATTACGATCATTGCCCAATTAAAATATGTATAGGTCCCTTTTTAAAATACGAACAGACTTCTAAAATATGCCCGATTACACACAGTCTTCATCATATCAATCAACAAGGTGTTGCAACGAAACCACAGTCAACATAAAACCTGAGCCTTATCACTGTTGATATAACCATTGATAATTTGTGTGATGATCCAACAATATATACGAGGTGAACATAGCCAATTACACACAAACACCATTTTCAAAATTAGCCACAACCCTGATTGGGCCTAGCGAAACACACATTTGTTTTCAATTGCAATTAAGACCACACTGTAAAAACACAGTGAGTAAAATCATAACGAAAAGAAGACAACCCTTGACTATATATAATTTCCCATTCCCATTGTAACTGTTCAACCAATTTTATCATAAAAATATGAGACAAAGACTCAACAAGAAACCTCCATAACCATTCCACTGATAAACTCATATTTGACAACCAAGAAGATGCCTGAAGGGAGCAAGGACATTTGGAGATTAAAGTCAGGCTTTGTCGAAAACAATTGCAGGGAGACAATCAAGAGCGTGCTCATTTAACAATAGCACATACAACTGGAGGTCTTCAAAGACTTATCAATCACATGCAAAAATGCCTTTCGAAACATACACAACAGTAAGCCATAGAGTCTTATTATTACTCCTAGTCTGAGCAACAAGACCAATAGTTAGCCACCGAGGAAAGAAAAGACGGGTAGGGTAAAAAATCTAGTGCACATAGTGCGTTCATCACTTGTGGAGGAGAGACAAAGTTATTTGAACAATGATAGTTATTAAAATAAAACCAGATATATAACCTCTTTGTCCACATCCTTAAGATCCAAACAACTTGATAACAATACTAGTGAGGACACATAACGCCGAGGTATAACTTATATCACCCCACAACCATACAATACATATTAACATTATGGCCACCCTAAGAATGGATCTTGGGATTCTTCGGTGAAAGGACAATGAGAATGAGCCCAGGACCATGAATCTGGGTTTGAAGAAAATACACAGCAACCAAATGACAATCCAAATGTGACTGGATAAGGGTTACAATCATGATTGTGAAGGAACAATCGACAATAATACGCAGAACGAAACCCTCCACCATTAATACTGAGTGATATGTATCACATCCACTTATTATCCACAGAGACCCATCATAATATTAAATCAACCGAGAAACCAGTGAAATCACAACTTAAACAAAACCCAATTCTTTTGCTTGCAATCCGAAACATTCAACAATCATCTCATAGAGAAATAACACGCATTTACATAGTCAAAATTCTCAGGAACACACAATCCAAGCATTACTGAGCCATTTTTTGTTCATACACAGAGAATAATTCATGGATGGAGAGAAAAAGAACCATACCTGTAACCAAAATATTAAAAGGGTGAGTTGGTCGAGCCTTCTTCTTTCCAAGAGCCTGAAATGACATACCGAAAATGAAACAAGGAAAAATGCTACGGTGACAGTTGATAGGGGGAGTATGGAGTGACATGCATTTACTACACGTCGCTTCCATCTCCTAGCCTATTCAATTCGAAGTACGAGAAAAAAACCATGGCGAATACATTGTCAAGCATTCACCAATCAATTAAACCATGTATTCAATGCCAAACAATTAAAATATGCGACGGTATCTCTTGCCCAATGCACCACCCACTAACATTTAAAACGTTAACCCTTTCCATCTTTCTATTCCATAGCACATATTGCAATGCTATATGCACCCAAATCAAATCAAATGAAAATCGCATAGACACTAAGAAACCATATAATAGTTAGGACTAACACTAACATCGCTTAACTTTTCCATTTGCATATAACCCTTAACATAGCTCAAACATAACTTCTTTTCCTTTAAGAATTTTTTCATAGGTTTTCTTCCTTTGTTTTGATTATGTTATCACTAACATATCTCTTGTATATATGTGGCTAGGTAGTCGATCACAATGATTAGTGATATGATTAAATCATAGCGACTGTAAATACATGCCCATCATAACAAAAAAAACTTGAATCGCATAAGCATTCCATGAAATGCATCATCCACCTGTTACTATGTCAAGAATGAAACCAAGATTGCATTGTCAACCATGTCGGACTGTGTATGCATCATCAAAACAACAAGAAAAAAATGTGTGATATGTCTATCTTTGAGCCTCCAGTTTACAAGGGAGTCCCACCTACTAGTATTATATTATTAGCATAGTTTAAATAATAGGGCTTTAGCAACACTTTGCGAGCGGAATTCATCGTTACGATTTTAATCGTCAACAAACTGGCGAATCCACAGGGAAATATATTTCCAACAGATTAAGCGCTTGGAATGTCTAGTTTCGCAGACTAAGTAACATCAAATCAAGAAGATATAAATCATAATGATTATGCAACAGGGGGAAGTGAGCGGATTTAATGGAAAGATGACCGGGAATTTGGGAATAAATCATGGAAAGTGTCAAGTATGAGGGGGTTTATCTCTGTAAGCATAATCATTCAACCAAAATTTTCTCTTGACTTCAAGGAGATTTTTTTTTTCTGAACTTGCTCTTTTGAATCTCGAAATGGATGAAGAAACAAAAAGTAGGAGCGAGATGTAACCAACTATCTAGTAAAACAACAATGAAAGAAGATAACAAATTCAATGATGCCTTCAGGGGGGAACATTATAACAACCATGTAATCTTGATTGTTATTGATTAACAATACTTTGTAGCAATGTAGATGTGGAAAAAATGATCCAACATTTTATTTTTGACAAAAATTGAAGTCAAAAGAACAAAATCAAGAAATGCCATAACATAACTAAAACAACAAAATTGGAATGAGCATAAATGAAAATAGCAGAAATGAAAACTACTAAAATGAAAGCAGAATTGCAATGACAGAAATGAAAATAGCAGAAATGAAAACTACTAAAATGAAAGCAGAATTAAAAAATACTAAAATACAGAACAATCCAAACAACATTTAACTCTTCAAGTTGGTTCCATGTAATGTTTTAAGTGAGAACCGTTAGTGCTGTAGGAAAACAATCGCTCTTGTAAATCCTTTAGAATGTAAGAATTTGCACCCAGGACAAAAGCGATCTTGAAAGGACCCAACCATAATTTTTGAAACTTTGAATGTCTTCCTCTATCAACATGAATTGAATCCCACAATGATACCTTCTCATTGACTTTAAATTTGACATTTTTGAAACTCTTGTTGAAATATTTTTTAACAGTTTGATGTCTTCTCTTTATATTACCCAAGAGAAACGTCATTTGATCCTCTAAAGCCATGAGTGCATTCATCCTTTGTCAAACATCAGAAGAATTTAATTCTTTTACCTGTAGAATTAACCTTAAGGAGGAAAGTTCCAGCTCAGTAGGCAGAATGGCCTCTTGACCATAAACAAGATGGAAAGGAGTGCAACCAGTGCTCACCTTGGTGGTAGTTTGATCTTCCCAAAGGGCATAAGTGAGGAGAGTGTGCCATTGATGAGGCTTATCTTCGATGAGCCTTTTGATAATTCTCACAAGATTCTTGTTGGTAGACTTGGTTTGCCCATTTCCTTGGGGGTAATAAGCTGATGAGGTAAAATGTTTAACCCCCAACTTAGCTAAAAATTGGGTCAGATTAGCAGAAATAAAAGCGGGACTGTTATCCTCGATATCTAGGGATAACTAGGAGATCATGTCTCGAGGCCCACATGGTCCTCGACATGGAGTACGAGAGCAGATTGACTTGAGCATGGCCCTTGAGGGCCCATCTTTTCTTCTTCTCAGCCAGACTTGTCCTGCCAGCAGTACCAGCCTCCATCACTGCCGGCTTGGGCTTGCATCAGAAAAAGGCTCTTGCTCCATGAGGTAATTGGTCCGAGGTATCATGGTATGTGTCACATTTGATCATTATAACCTTCTTATGTATGCATTAGATCTCTTTCATTTCAGATAACTTCTTGGATCTTACACTAATCTACTTGACCACTGTTGGGGTGATTGATTGGGTAGCTTAGCGAGTTGGTATTCATTGGTTTTGGTTAGCCACCAAAGGGGGTTTGAAGAACCATCGTCCGCTCCCCTCATATTATCACTTTTTCATCTTAAAACCCATTCATCTACCCCTTTCCCCTAGTCTAGCCATTAGGATGACCATCCAGGGTACATCTTGTCTTGTGGGAAGAAGGGGCTAAAGGCCCAGGGGGTAAAAGCAGCTGGTAAAAGATAAAATCCATAGGAAAAATGAAAAACCTAGAGATGCTTCACCCAGGGGATCCCCGAGAAGGCAATAAAAAGCCTCTCATAAGAAACTGAGGGACCCTAAGAAAATGATAAATAATAAATGCAAGACCTAACCAAGGGGATGGGAGGTCTCATCACGAGCCGGCCCATTATGATCATAGGTAATTAGCGGTATGACATTGCCATCATATGGTCACCAAACCAGGGTAGTGACCTTTGGTTGCATGGCCAAAGGAAGGGGGGTCTCATCACGAGCCAGCGCTCTCATTTATGCGAAGATACTAGTGGGTAACGCTGTCAGCTCTGGCCACCAAGCCAAGGCAGTGTCCCCTTCGTCAAGGCTTGTAGTAAAAATGAAAATAAAGAAAGATAAGGCAATAAGGGCTTGGAAAAATTGCATCCATGACGGGTACA
>ML821236.1:7964-18099 GCA_009831015.1 Picea engelmannii
GGAGCAACAAAGACCATAGGAAGCGATTATAAGGTATGTAACTTGTTCTTGCCTCCTAGTACATTCAATAGTTAGAATCTAGGGAAAGAGTATTATTCTGTCTTGCTTTGTTCTAGATCCAAGTGGATCTAGGGAGATCGGTTAGTGTCTGCACCTACAGATTTATCCAATAATAGAGGCCTTCGACGACAAGTTTTTTTCTTGGTGGGCACGATATATTCTGACCATAGAGGACTACCCCTATGTCGGGATCAACTTCTCTAGAGATCCTGAGATGCAGGTACCTCCCGGAGAGGAGTGAGGAGAGATGGGTAAGTTTTTTTTTTTGTTTTCTGAAGTTATTTAATTTTTATTTTTTTCAAATATATCATTTTTTTGTATACCAGAGTATCTGACACGTATGTCTCTGTTATGTGAAGATGTGGGGCCAGTGCATCTAATAGACTTTGTGAGGAAAAGGTGGCGTCCTCGACCAGAGGCGGGACCAGCCGCAGGCAGTGGACCAGCAACAGCAGGAGGACCTCCAACCATGGAGGCTGAGAGAGTTTTGAGATAGGTAGAGCGGAACCTCACCGCACTTACTTGGATAATCCCCATGGAGGAGATCGATGATCTCCCACCGTCCATGTAGACTCACATTGTTGGGGTACCACGGACCTGGGTCCAACGTTTTCGACGTCTGGCTAATGCCGTTGTTCATTATGGCAGGGCCAACAGGCCTCGCCCTTAGCTTAGACTGGACTTCTATGTGCCGAGGGAACCTTTTGTATATTTTTGAGGGCATAATCCCCGTGAATCTTTACTGAACACATATTTTTTGAGGCGCTCACACTCGCTTATGTACTCTGACACTTTGCGATATATATATGCGTATTTACATCTTTTTTTGTTTTATGGATTACATTTATTTTCGAATGTATTTACATGTGTATGTGTGTTTTTCTTACATGTGTGCAAAATGCCAATCTAATATATGATTAGCTAGAGTATCTGTAACTTGATTTAATCTCCTAGGAACATGGATATATGTAATGTAATCAAGGATTCGTTCTAAGAGACATACCCTAAGGAACCGTCGGTGTAGAGTAGGATCATGAACGTGGTAAACTCCATTTAACTTAGACACAACCAACTGATCATCTAAATAGACCTAGAGGTGAGAGATACCAAGCGACAAAGTGTCACGAAGCAACTCAAGAACTACGATGTATTTGACGAGATTGTTTGTGGTGTTACCTAAACAGATACCTCCTGAAGATAGCAACTGGCCCCGAGGTGTGAAAATCACCCAAGCTACGGAAGGAAGCCTCCGAGTGTGCCAGCTAGTGTCGTTCATGAACCCAACAAACACCTCTGATTCACTTGACATCTGCCACAATGAAAAAGATAACATAAAAAATGACACATCCATAAAACCAAAAGACAAAACTAAAAGTAATAGTACAAAGACTATACATATGTTACAAAAATTCACCCAAGGTGACCCACCTATGAGTAATACTTCTTGAGGTAGAGCCCATTCTAGGCTCTGCCAAAACATTTCCCTCATATTCCACCAGATGATAAACGCCCTTCTGTAGTACTTCTTTTATGATGAAAGGTATGAACCACATGGGTTTGAACTTTCTTGCCCCCAGGGGGTCCTTATCTTGGTCATAGACCAGGTCAAGGTCACCTTTAGAGAAAATTTGAGGACTAACGGACCAATCATATTGGCACTTGAATTTTTGTTTGTGATCCTCGTTAGACAAGGCCACATCACGATGCTGCTCATTGAGCTGCTCAAGGTATAGTAAATGCTCTTCAAGTGGTGAAGTGTCTGGAAATAACTGTACTTCCAACTTTAGAGACGAGATCTAGAACTCTATGGGTAAGACTGCTTCCAACCCATGCATGAGTTGAAAAGGTGAGAAACCGATTGTAGTATTAACAAACGTTCGGTAAGCCCATAATACCGAGTATAACATAAAATGAAAATTTGACTTGGATGAATTGATCGTTCACTGTAGAATGGTATTAAGAGATTTATTTACAACTTCCATATGAACATTCGCTTGTGGGTAGTAGGGTGAAAAATGTTCTTTCCACAACCCAAGATTTGACATTAACTTGGTCATAATTTTGTTCTAAAACTGACTGCCATGGTCAGTGACAATCTCTCGTGGGACGCCGAACCTTGCTATTATCTGGTTGAACAAAAAGAGAGCTGATGTCTCCCCGCCATCTTTGAATGCTGGCATAGCTTCGACTGACTTGGTGAAGTAGTCTACTGCTACGATGATATAGCGGTGCCCTCTTGCTAAAGGGGGGTTGGATGTAGTGTAATCAATCCCCCATTTATCGAAGGGACCAATGGTAATAACAAGAAACATGGGAGTGGGGTGTGCCCTCATCTTCCGAGAGAAGATTTGACACGGGTGACACTTCTTGACTGATTCAACACAATATTTGATTAATGTCGGCCAGAAGTAACCGGCTCGTAGAATATTTTGGGTCGTTGCCAACCCAGAAAAATGAATGCCACATGCTCCAATGTGCTAATCATTAGGCATGATTTTTGCTTCTTCATGAGTGAGACATCGATGAAGGATGCAGTCTACACCTCGACGATACAAAGTGTCCTCGAGTATGAGATAGTTCTTGGCCTGATGGCGTATACGACGATGCTCATCAAAATAAGTAGAGGTGGGTCACTTCAAAGTTTGGAGATAGAAAAGAACATATCCATACCATGGGTTAGAAGAAGAAATAAAAAACATGTCTCCTTTGAGAGGTGACTCGTCGGGTATAACATCACCTGATTTGACCGGAAGTTCCGATATGAGTTCTGCGAAGACCAACGACTTTTTGGATTTTGCCGAAATGAAATCCAAGTCGAATTATTGGAGGATAACTATCAATCTACTGATCTTTCCACCAATGACGCATCGTGTCAACACGTATTGAAATCAATTCACAATGGCAATGACGATAGTCTTGCGAAACAAGATGTAATGACGGAACTGTTGGACAACATGAACTGCTGCCAACACAATTTTTTCAATGTGGAAATAATTGAGTTCTGGTCCAACTAGGCCTCGGCTCAGGTAATAAATCACGTATTCTAAGAGTAAATCATCCTCCTGAACCAATACCATACCGATGGTCGACTCTGTAGTGGCCATATACAATAAGAAATCTTTATTATAATTTGGTGGCTGAAGCAGAGGGGTTGATGTGAGGGCACATTTCAATGCTGTGAAAAAGCATTGAGCGACTTTGTCCCAATGGAAAGGAACGTCATTCTTCAATAAATGCATGAAACCCTTTGTGATATCAACATAGTTTGCGATGAAACGCCGTAAAAAGTTCTCTTTTCCTTGCAGACTCTGAAGCTGAGGAATGGTGAGCGAAGGGGGGGGGGGAATTGAAATATTGCCTCAACATTTAGATGATCCAATTTGATGCAGAGACTACATTTGTTTGGATTCAAGAAGATTCGGTAGTAGCGACACCGTTCAAGGATAAGTCAGAGGTGTGTAGGATGATCAACTCGCTTGCAAGATCGTGACGCTAAATCATCAAGATAAGCCTGGACTATGTGTTTTAGGTCGTGGAAAGCCAAAGACATGGCCCACAGAAACATAGCTCCAACAATTTTCAGACCAAAAGGCATCTTCCGATAAGAGAATATACCCCATGGACAAATGAAAGAATTTTTGTGTTGGTCTTTGGGCTTGATCTGTATCTGATTGTATCCCAAAAAACCATCCATGAAAGAAAAGGCCTCGCAACCTACACATTCATCGACTATATGGTCAATAAATGGCGTGGGGAAATTATCCTTTGGACAAGCCTTGTTTAGATTACAGAAGTCCGTACATACACGAATCATACCTTTTTTTTTATCGACTGGCACGAGATTTGACACCCATTGAGACAATTGGATGGGGTAGATGAAACCAACTTTAAGTAGTTTCTCTACTTCAGCCTTAATAGCTGCTGCTTTTCTAGGATTGACCAGATGAAGCTTCTGTTGGACCGGCTTAACATCAGGATAAGTCATGATTTCATGTTTGACGATTCTTGGATCTATGCTTGGCATTTCCTTGTAAGACCAGGAAAACACGTTGCAAAATTCTTTAAATAAATCCATGCAGATTTGAATCTCCTCGGGGGAGAAGTCCACTCCGACGAAGAGATTATCCATGATGCCAGGGGTTCTGGAGATGTCGATAGGTATTGTTTTAGTTATTGTTTCCATATTTCCTTCGACGTAAACTATGTGTGTTGCCAAAGGATTGATAGGACAAGCTTTATCTCCATTCGTAGTCAGAGTGAATTCACTTGCTTCAATTCGTCTTAACTCTGGGAGGAAGTAAGATCTATGATGAAGATCATCCCAGGGCCTGTCCAAACTAGTCATTGCCTCAATAATCGCCATGTTTGAGGGAAAGAATAAGTCTAAAGAATCTATATCATCAAGGGAACCTTGAACCCAAATAGGCTCGAGCATCGGATCTAGCTCTTGTGTGAGAGTCAGTTAGGGGTCGGTAGAAGCTTATTGAATAATCGAGTATGCAAATTCTTCCGTAGATAGAGGCATGGCCATGCCATGGTGCTCTGGCCCTTCCATTATGGCTAATCGGGAAGGAAGACTCCATGTATCATTAAAGTACATCGTGCGAAATGACGAGAGTTGAAAAATTTCGGCCCAAGGCTGGTCGGGGATAACCGACATGAAATGGACATTGCCGGTCGGAGGCTGGTAATCGAAAGTACCCATCAAAGGTGGGCACAAACCAACCCCTACATTGATGATGTCGGGATGAGGGTTATCAATCATCAGGACCATGGAGACTCCCGATGAAGGGTCAAGACGAGAGAAGGATAACTAATCAATGGTCATGATCCGACCCTCGTGTGGAAACAACAAGACCCAGAAAAATGTCGCGACCATTGCTTACATAGCATAGGTCCAACTCCTTCCTAACAAGATATTGTATTCGAGAGACACATCGACCACTTCGACTTCGACACACATTTTTCCCCCCTAACTGCACGGGGAAGGAGGGGATGATCCCATGTGGGCGAAAATAATGACTGTTGAAAGTTGTAAGAAGAGTAGGTTATGGAGACAAAACAGGTTGGTTGATGGCCTTCCAACATGAAAAAGACATCATGCATGTTGAGGTTCCCTCATCAACCATTGTGCGGAAAATGTTTCGGGTAAAATTGTTTGTGGTGTAAGCCACTACTATTTGAAAAGATACATGGTAAGGAAGACGATGTTTTAAGTCAGTCATATCAAGCATGATTGTTCCTAGATTATAGGTCTCAACAGATCCTAAGGTAGCTAACAAATCCTTTCTCTGGAAAGGGCAACTCTGGAGGACTTTCAAATAAGATATTGTACAAGGGGTTTGTGACAAATCCTCCACCACAGAGTAGTTCTGGGTGACCCTTGCATTCAGATTGTGAGAAGCTTTGTTGAACGAACATTTTGGGATGCGTGTCATTGTTTCTCCCAATGTCTTCTCAATCTGGAGGGGAAGAGATGGGTTTTTGGCTTCTTTACTCTTCTCAGAGGTGCTTGGCATTCCATAGTCACGTGTCCTAGTTTCTATGTCAATGTTACCTTTCATCATGTATACATTCGCAGATGAAGGATTACTTGAAGACAAGGGGGGGGTTCCCTGACTAGCCCCATTGATGCTTTAAGAGGCTTGGGTTAGGTTTTTTCCATGTGGAAATGGGTTTGTTAACACAACAGGTTGTTGTTGTGCCAATAAATTTTGGGCCTCCGCAAGCTGAGGGCACTGATGTGTCGGGTGGTCCTCCTTGCAAATATTACAAGGATACTTCAACTTCTTCTTTTTAGTGTCGCCCCCGCCAACATTATCAGTGGGTTTCTTATCCCCCTTACCCTTCTTTCATTGTTTCTTCTTTCCATCAGGCTACTGGGTGGCCTTTGGGTTTGTTGTTTTCACATTGTGTACATCTAAATTTTGGGTAGGGGGAACAGTCGAACCGGTGGTCTGGCTGGCCGCTGTCTATTGTATCAACAATTGTTTCAATTGATTTGATAATGGATCAGTGGGCGTCATTTGTGCTGAACTAATAATTCCATCGACATGTGGTCCAAACCTCTATCTAGTATTGTCAAGTATTGACCTCGGTGCGTCTGGCAAAATTTCGTAAAGTAAACCAGACTAAGAGTAAATCAGCTCTAGATGTTGAGATCTCATTATCATGTCTTCCTCGGAAAACACCCCGGATGTTGCGATGTCTTTAGATAATTGGGGTCCAAATACTTAAGGAACCACTCTAGCAGGAATGCTGGGGGGGGGCTGGCACTTTTATCAAACTCTTTCGGTGTCTCCATTCTCGAATGTGATCCAAGATATGGTCCGCTTTTTTCTGCTCAAAATTGGCCACCAATTCAGTTCCAACGTCATATCTCACAGGTAATTGGAAATGGTTTAAGAAATCCATTGCCAATTCACCAAAGGAAGAGTAGTGTGAGTGGTCAATCTTGATGTACCATTTCACAACACTCCCTATGAGAGTGCGTTGAAACAATCACAATTGAATGGAGTTGTCCCTCAAATATTTAGATGAGCACCATAAGTGGAAAGTAGTCACATGATTACCATGATCTTCATTAGGCTTGGCCTCTAACTTTGGAATGTCTGAAGGAAACTTGGTCAGCATAGGAGGCCAAATCGAATCGTGACAGATGGGGTCATTTAATAACCTTGTCAAGTATGGAAAGTGCAAAGTTTCCAGAAAGGGTAGTTTGGGAAACTTTGGGTTGTGGATTCTAACTAGGGAAAAATGAGCCTGGAGTTTGACTCGCACCAGGTTGCCAAGAAAAGTTAGGTTGCTGGTCAGGGATCTGGTAATAAACATGGCCGTGACCAACGTATGGATTCTGCGCTTGTTGAGACATCATCGGCTGATTCCCGAAATAGGATGTAAAGAGCTGGGCTTGGTCGCATTCCAATGATTTTGGGAAGGGTTTCCCCCTGCATATCCGATGAAAATAGGTGCTGAGCCTTGACCAGGGTTCCACTGGGTATGGAAAGGGTTTCCCCCGATCGACATCCTTGACACGGATTCCAAGGTCCTTGTGAGGAAGGAATTCCTAAGTGTGCCCCCTGTGCAGGAATAGTACCCTATACAGGATGTTGTTGTCCATAACTGGGGTTGCCCCCGGTCGAGACGATATCTAACAAGAAAGCGTTGTGACCAAATGCGCAGAACAAAGAGAATATTGTCGAACCAACTGGCATGTTATAAGAAGGGAGTGCTTGACTACCTACTCCAAACAAGTTTACGTTTGGCCTGGTGGAGTGTTGATGAACAACACCAAGTGAGGGGGATGAAGGGGGTATATGACCACCGCCATAAGGGAAAGTGATAAAGGGAGCTGAAGTGCCCCCCATAGATCCTTGTAGAGGAGCGTTGGAACTCCCTGCCCCTAGACCTAAAGTCTGTAGAGTGGAGGAGGAAAGTACAATACTCGTACCGAATCCAGGCATCCTGTATGAGAATGGAGGTCCTTTCGTACTCTAGGTAAATGGAGCAATGATCAATGCCATAGATAGAATTAGACCGCTGCTCGAGGTAGAACTAGTCGAGACCATAGTGGCCTGGATTGACGACAGTTGGTTAGGAGGTGGAACACCCCCTGTAGTGACAATCGTGGAGGGAATATGGGAATTCCTTGAAGAAGTAGCAACGATTGGTTCCATTGCTTCTTGAGACACTATGATTGGTTCCTCCAGAATCAAATGTTCTCATCTTGAAGATGGGTCAGACACAGTTTCCTATAACCCGGTTGTCTCAAAAGACCCTTGCTGGTCTAGTTTTCTCCTTAGCAGTGGCGGGGGGGTTCGAGGTCAACCGATGATAGGCCCAAAAGCCTTCATGACCAACAGAACTCCTGATCCTCCACTGTGTGAGAATATCAAAGACATGATAGGGATAACTATAATCATTTGAAAACCAACACGCACTAGAAAAAGTTTTTATGAGATAAAACAAGCAGTCACTAGCTAGTTGGAAGAACAATTACAACAACCAACACTAGAGAAACTTACCGGTGCAAGTGAAAATCAAATACAGAAGCACCCTATGGGTATAATATACAAAGAATGGCTTGATTTCTATCCTAGGTACTGTGGTATACCCCCAAAGTCACCTGTGTAAGTCACTAGAATGATAGGAAACTAGGTTTCCAACGTGCAAACAATCACGAGGCGGGTACAATCGATAGTCAGGTGGACCACAATGAGCAGGGTATCAAGCCCGAAACCTATCAAGGGTATCAGAAGCAAGTGTTCTGGAATACGACTGAGAACCTTGAATGCGAGACCCACAAAGATCCATGGCAAATGCGATCAACGAAATCCCAAGATAAGCCCTCTATATGCGTTCCCCACTACGCTTGGTCTGACTTTGGAGGGGTTATCTCTGCTACCTTTCCACACATGACCTCGTGCTTAGTCCCTATGTTAGAGGGCGGTCCCAGATAAATTTCATGATACTGGACTTTTAACACTCCCTAACACAAACTCTTATGTTTGTTTTTGCATCCTTGAAGAGTTTCCTCTCCAATCCTAAATCAAGGCTCTAGCCTAGACTAGATGATGGACCCTACAAACATAAAGTCTAGTTGATTTTAATTAATCGTTAATTTTAGTGGCTGTCTTAAGTCAAAGGGAGAGAAAGTGAGACCAGTTATGTTTTTTAGAGATGAAAGAGAAGAGCATATAATGAAACTGGAAATGAATTACTTCTTCACAAATTCAAATTTGCACATTCAAACTCTTTAACCAACTTTTCAAACTTTTTTTTTCTAAGATATTTTAACAAAAAACGCTAAACAAGATTTCACTCGACTATGAGCTACTTATTGTCCTAAGTCAATCAGCCAAGAACTTACGAAAGCAATCTTTTTCCTGATGATTAATGAAAACAACCAACTACTTAACCAAACCAAGAAATAAAAGATTTTTTTTTTTATTGTTTAATGCTTAAAAAGAAAAAAAGGAAAAAAAACGACAAGTAAAGACCATGAAATGACTTTTGGCCTAAGAGAAGATCGCAAAGAGTTACTGAAAATAACATACAAGATTATTGAAGTAGACTCTCAAACTTGTCTAAAAACCCTATTACAGAAAAACAGAGGAAAACTTTTAATGAAAAAGAAAGCTATGCTGTAATCAAACCTAAGCTACAAACTGCTATGACAGAGACCCAAACTAGATCAAGAAAATCCCTGAGAGGTGTGACCTTTGACAGGGAAGAGGATGACTTCCTCTTCTAATTTTTTTTCTCAACAGGTACACTACTGACAGTTCAACAACCAGCGTATGTACACGGGCTGTGCAAGGTCAGGGCACGTGTGCACACGTGCAGGCCCACTATAGGTCACGTGCACCTCTACAACTCCTTAAAAATTGAAAAATAAGCAATCAAGAACTGGCAGGGAGTACTAATAATCAGAACCAGAATCCCTTGAAGACACATAAACTTACTTTAACAGAAAAAGATGCAAGGAAAATTTGTTAAAACCAAGTTAATCCGAGGTTATACCTAGGCTACAAATTGTAAAAACAGAGACCAGAACTAGATTCAGAAAAACCTTGAGAAGGATCACTTATGACAGGGAAGAGGATGACTGTCTCTCTAAAAAACAATTTTCTAAACTCAGGCACACAACTAATACTTCATCAGCCAGCGTATGCATGCGGGATGTATGAAGGTAGGGGGCGTATATACACGTGTAGGCCTTGTACATGCCATGATGCCTATGTGACTTCCCAAAAAAGAAAAAAGTAGTCAAGCAATGAAAGCAAGGAGTACTAGTATGGAGGACCAAAATCCCTACTAGCTCATAATCTTGCAGAAACTTAGAAAAAAGGTAATAAAACCAATTTAAAAAACACCTAGAAGGTATCCCCCAAAACCCTAGAGATCTCCCCATTATGGTCGCCAATTATATTGTGGGTGGGAAATCCCCCTATGGACTAGCACTAAGGGTTTAATAACGCATGCAAAAAATAACCTTCGACAATATCCTACTTTTTACTATTATCCCGACATAGACCCCACATTCATGTATAAAACACAAGGATAAAAGGATTCA
>ML821236.1:52735-63333 GCA_009831015.1 Picea engelmannii
CTGTCATGACTAGCAGAGCCCAACTAGGCATGTAAGCACTCACTTTTTTCTCACACAGCGACGAAAAGAGTGCAAACAACGATGTTGATATGTAACCGTGTTATTTTTTAAGAGTATTATTGTATTTTGGGTCTTCAGCTGGGTGCGAAGATCTACTCTGCAGTTGGGTGTGCAAGGAGAGAATATAGAGAGAAAGATAAAGGAGGATCTGCAGCTGAGTGTACATATAGGAATATGTATTTTCATCTATTTAATCAATAAACACAGTTCTGTGGATGTAGCCCTAGGGAGAGGGTGAACCACGTAAAACCTTGTTTTCCATGTGGTTGATGCTTTGTTATTTACTATCTTTTATACAGTTATTGCATTTCTATTTTCCTTGTTGAATATAAGAAGTTATAACTTATTCGCGAATCTAGCCTAATACTATTAAGAATCTCTAGGTTATCTTGCATTGTTGTTATCTAATTATATTGCATTTCCTCTGGTTGTAGACACCTATGTCCTACAACCCCCCTATTGCTACTTTAGGTGAGACTTCATCTGCTTCACAGATGTTTTCGTAAGGGACAATAGTTAGGGTTTGTTGGTGCACTGTTAGAGTTAAACCCTGGGTCTGCCCCTGTGCCAACAAATGTTTCCATTTATGGGACTGAGATCTTCTTAAGGGGATGTCAAGGTGGTTTCCATCGAAGTCATAAATTCAGAACTAGATAGAAGAACAAGAAAGGGACTTCGCCGTAGCTCAGAACAAGAACCCTAGCATTAGTACAGAAGATTGTTTAGGAAGATACATATTTACTGATGTGCATGAGATTTTTTTTGTAGGAGTTCATAAGGAGTTATACAAGTGTTTATCCAGACTAGCATACACTCAGTTTGAAATCAGATCTAGACCACTTGTGGTTTGGACATCAGTGCTGATTAAGAAAGTCAAGAAAGTTGATAACGCTATGTCAAGAATAGTGGATCTCTGGTTTGACAACACTATTGGAGGGTACATTACTAAGTTTTCTGTTGACAAAGTGGAATCATATAGTCAAGAAGAGAGGTATTTCTTCAAGGGACCTAGAGGAAAGTTTCTACACTTTTTGAAATTGAATATTAAGATGCTATTGCACGAGAAGAATATCTTGAAGATACAATAATCAGTGGGACTTTAAAGCTAATGTTCAAGAATTCAGACAACAATAGTGAAACATAGGCTAGATACACACGCAGTGGGAGATCATTCAGATATGTTCCTGTTGCGAACCTGTTTAAGAAGAATTATGGGCCATTAGAACAATATGAAGGATTCTACATTGGAGAAGAAGCAGAGCTATCAGAGAAAGAGTATTCAGAGTTCGCAAGGGTGGAGGAAGTAGAGACTGAAGAAATTCGCTGAGAAGAACCAAAAACTTTAAGTACTGCATCTACTGTCGAAGTAAGTATTGCTACTCCTCCTATTGTTTTAGCAGCACAGAGTAACCAGAGTAACTAGAGTAATCAGAGCACTCAGAGTACTGTTACAAGAAGTTTAGTACATACTCAATCGAGAAGCCAAGGAAAATCCATGGCAGATGAAATGAGGTTACCCATTTTTAGAGGAGATGGATATAAGGATCTTGACCAGCACTAGTTCTTATGTGAAGTTGTATGGAGCATTAAGTAAGTCACCGACAAAGCTATTAAGAGAGCTCAATTTAGTACTACCTTGAGGGACTGTGCACTGAGCTGGTATATGAAGTTTGTTACAAGATCTGTACAACCTAAACCACTAAATGACATTAAGACTACGTTGAGTTTAGAGTTCAAGAATCCTATGTCGGAGTCGTAGTGCATTACAGAGTTGAAGGAAATCAAGCAGAAGGTAACTAAACCTGTTTGAGAATTTGACAATAGGTTTAAGACCTTGACAGACCATTTAAGTTTTCAGATTCTAGACGAATAACATAAGGAATGGTTCATCGCTTCCCTCCTACCACAAATTAGAGTTCCTCAGATGAAACAAAAGGTTTCTTCACAAGATGATGCATTAGAGATTGCCATGAAAATAGAAGCAACCCCTGTAGGAGAATCCAATCCAGGTATGAGTCAGATTTTGAATCAATTAACTAGTTTATCTTTACAGGTTGAAGACATGAAGAAAGAAAAAGGAAAAGAGAAAAGAGAAGACATCTGGTGTAAAGTAGAGGGACATGACAAATAGAACTGTCCTTTATTTAATGAATACTTGGCCTTTGGAGCCCCTAATCCTTTGAAGCAGGCTACTTTACCATGGTGCAAGGTATTTAGAAATAGACATCGCCCTGGTGAATGTTATTATATAAAAAAATATGTCCAGATACCCACCAATATTTATTGCACATTCATTAAATTTGTGAGGCATGATGAGAAGGACTGTAGGGATTATGACCTCATGCATGAAAGGTCAAGGGATGCATATAGAATTCAAGGAGAATTACAGTTAGAATGAAATACTGCTCAATTCAATTCCCCGGGAAGAGGAAACTTCAACCCTCGTGGTGGGTTCAGAGGAAGAGGACGAAGAGGAGGCATGGGTGGAGGTCAAGGTCAGATTATTTTCTATAAATGCACCCAACCAGGTCATTTGGAAAGGGATTTTAAAAACCCTTGTACTACTTGCAGCTACTGTAATTCATTTGACCATGTCATTGAAGGTTGTCCGATATTGTTAGCTAAAGTTGAGGAAAGATGAGGTGGAAACCAACAAGTCCAATTAATATAAGATGAACCTCGTGATGAGGAACCCAGAGTCACTGTTATTACTAGAGGAGGCGTTGTCACAGGAGAAGATAGGGTGACTCTAGGAAATACTATAGATGGATCAGGGATCAGAAGAGCTTCATAGAAAGCACCATTGTTTGATCCAAGGAAAGAAAAGAATACTTTTGAAGAAGCAAGAAGAGAATTTGTAGGTGAACATGATTCTTCATCTTAAGAAAAACCAGAAGTAAGGGAATGTTAAATGCCTCTAGAATTTGATCAGTTTGCCCCACTGAGACAAGGAAAAGAGGTAAGAAATCTTGTGGAATTCTTGTATACTTGTATTAATTTGATTAAGGATGAAAAAGCTGTATAGGAACTACAACACCTGATAAGAAAATATGAAATTGGAAGAGTATATCCTCTGTTGATTAGAGTTTTTAATCAAGTATATAGAAAAAGGAGGAAAAGCAAGGTACTTCACCTTAGTGCTCATATTGGAGACTACGAAATAGACTATGTGGTCCTCGACCTGGGATCAAAAGTAAATGTTATGACAAAGAAGAATTGGGCATTTATGGGAAAACCTAAGTTGATTTACTCTCCTATTAGTCTCAGGATGGATAATCAGTAGGTGGTGAGCCCCTTTGGAAGACTAGAGAATGTCCCTATAGACATTGACAGAGTGAGGACATTTGCAGACTTCGAAGTGATTGAGATTGTTGATGATAGTTGTCCCTATCCTGTGTTGTTGGGTATTGATTAGGATTTTGACAATTTGACTTTTGTTGATATGAAAAAGAGAAGAATGACATTTGAAGGTGATGGCCTTAGGGTCATTGCACCTCTCGATCTTGATGAAGGTCGCAGATACACAAAAAATATAAGAGAAGAAGATCATGCCTATGAACTAGAGAACATCTATAAACTGATAGTAGGACAACAAGATTACATTAATCCTACAACAGATGGAAATCTGAGTTGGCGAAGTGAAAGTGCATGCTCGTTAGATTCAGAAGAAGCATTGGAAAATTTGTAGAATAGAATGTATGAAGTCTCTACATGGAGGTGTGCCATATTGACTAAGGCGGTTTGATGGATTGACGCATAAGTAAGTAATACTCCTACATTTGATGGCTTGAATAATTTATAGAAATTTCTATTTGAATTTGAAGGAATTGTACTAGTACAACAGAGGTTGTTGGCACTAGATGAGGCCTTGAAAGCAATTCCATCTAGATGGTGGGAAACGCACAAGAAGAACATCGTGGAATGGGTACAATTTCACACCTTGTTGACAATGCGCTTTTCATACCAAGATGAAGGTTGTGAAGTTTAATACACATGTCATAGTTGTCCTAAGAACCATGTGTGAAGTTGTGAAGAATCCTTGAGCATCATTCCTAAAGAACAATGGGTACATAATCTCATTAACACCTTTGATACTACGCCTATCAACTGGTATCTTCAAGAAAAATTGCGCCTAGTCACTACAGATTGGTATGGTATGACCCAAAAATTTATATCTAAGTTCCTATTTTAAATTCAATACCCCACAGTAGATCGAGCTTTACAAATTATAAGGCAAAAGGTCTTTGAGGAGGCACCTAAACCCCCTCTTGAACAAGAAGAAGATGAATGGACTGCGCCTCTTCAACGGTTACAAGGATGTTATAATATTAACGCTGATGAGGATGATGACCCTAGGAATGTAAACATTTCAGAAACCGAAGGACAAAGAGACATAGAAGGGCCAGTGATTGAATTACCTTTTGTTGGGCAGCCTATTAAAATTAAGAAGGTTAATATTGGAACAGAGAAAGCACCTAAGTTGGAAAATGTTGGAGACTATTGGGATGATGCTAATATTAGTAAGATTACATAACTATTACATGAGTATCAGGACTTGTTTCCAACCAAGTTCATAGACATGAAGGGTATTAAAGGGCCCATGGGAGAAATGAAGATAACTTTGAAAGAATATGCAAGGCCTATCAAGCAGAGGCCTTATAGACTGAATCCCAAGTACAAGCATAAATTAAAGATTGAATTAGACAGAATGATGGAAGGGAGAATCATAGAACTAGTTGAAGAATCTAAATGGATCAACCCTATGGTGGTCCAAGATAAGAATACAGGAGAAATAAGAATCTGTGTAGATCTAAGGAAATTGAATGATGCATGTTTACATGATCCATTCCCTACACCTTTTACTAATGAAGTTCTAGATAATGTAGGAGGACATGAAGTTTATTCATTCATAGATGGTTTTCCAGGCTATCACTAGATCAAAATTTCTAAGGAGGACAGACATAAGACCACATTTGCAACATAATGGGGTTCTTTTCAGTACACTGTAATGCCTTTTGGCTTGAAGAATGCACCATCCATGTTTTCCAGGGTGGTGGTTGAAGCATTTAAGGAATTTTTACATAAGTTTTTGGAGGCACACTTTGATGACTAGACCATTTTTAGTCTATTGAAAAATCATATTGAATGTTTGAGACTAATGTTGGATAAGTGCAGGCAATGTCAGATTGACCTGGACCTGAAGAAGTGTATTTTATTTTCACCTTTTGGAGTATTTTTAGGACACATTGTGTGTAAGAAGGAGTTGTTGGTAGATCCTTCCAAGATTGCTATCATTGTTGATCTACCTCCTCCTACTTCGGTTAGACAGTTGCACACTATATTGGGACACACTAGATACTACATAAATTTTATCAAGGGTTACACACAGATAAAAACACCTATGGAGAAGATATTAAAGAAGGATAGTAAGTTTATATGGATAGAGGAATGCCAACAAAGTTTCGACACATTAAAGCAAAAAATAGTCACTGCGACTATTTTGTTTTTTCTAGATTGGAGTAAGGAATTTCATGTTCATGTCGATGCTTCATCCATTGCATTAGGAGAATTTTTAGCACAAATAGGTGCAAGAGATATTGAACACCCTATAGCCTTTGCTAGCAGGAAGCTTTCCACATCTGAAATAAATTATACTACCACTGAAAGAGAAGGCTTAGCTATGGTATATGCACTGCAAAAGTTTAGACACTACTTGTTGGGAGGAAATTTTAAGATGTTTACTGATCATTATGCATTGAAGTACTTAGTCAACAAGCCAGTGTTGGGGGGAAGAATATGAAGATGGCTATTATTATTCCAAGAATATGATTTTGAAATTGTGGTCAAACTAGGAAGAATGAATAAGGGACCTGCCCACTTATCCAGGTTAGAACATGGAGAGGAACCCACCAGTTTGGATGATACACTACCAAATGCACAGTTGTTGGCCATACAGAAAGTCGATGATCACTTCGTTGAGCTAGTCCAGTTCCTATCCATAGGAATGAAAGCTCACGAGTATACAATTATTCAGAAGAAACAGTTGGTAGTCCGTGCTGCAGATTTTAAACTTATAGCTAGACAATTATATAAGATGGGACCAGATGAGATATTGAGGAGATGTGTTATGGAGGTAGAAATACCATTGATTCTTGCAAAAGCACATGAATTCCTCATGGGAGGACATTATGCAGGGAAAGAAACAACGTAGAAGGTTCTCAGAGCTGGCCTTTGGTGGCCCACTTTACATAAGGATGCTAAGGAATACTACAAAGCCTGCAATGTATGTCAAAGAGTAGGGAAGCCTTCTAGAAGGGATGAGATGCCTTTATCACCTCAGTTAACTTTACAAGCATTTGGGAAATGGGCTATTGACTTTGTGGGACCGATCAACCCACCAGGGAAGCACATAGGAGCTCAATATATCATCACTGCTACAAAGTATTTCACCAGATGGGCAGAAGTAGGAGCAGTTAAAGACTGCAGTGTAGCTACAACTGTGTGGTTCATATTTGAGGATATCATAACCAGATTTGGATGCTCGAAGATCCTTATGAGTAATCAAGGCACATACTTCATTAACAAAACTATTGAAGCCTTGATTCAAGAGTTCAAAGTTCACCATCAGAAGAACACACCATACCACCCACAGGCAAATGGTACAATCAAAGATTTCAATAATATTTTGGAGACATCACTAACTAAGATTTGCAGTCTTAACAGAGATGATTGGGACTTGATAATTCCAGCAATATTATGGGAAAAAATTTAACAACACATACCCCATTTAAGTTAGTTTATGGCTAGGAAGCAGTAGTACCTATGGAATATTTGGTTCCTAGTTTAAGAATTACAACATTTACAGGTATGGATGACACATGCGCTATTCAAGACAGGCTCACGTAGTTAATGGAACTAGAGGAAGACAAGTTTATTGCAGGATTTCATCAATAGGTACAAAAAGAACGAGAAAAATCTTACCATGATAGACACATCAAGAAGAAAGCATTTAAACAAGGATATTTGGTACTTTTATATGACAACAAGTTCATGAAGCATCCAAGAAAGTTTATGACACATTGGCTTGGGCCATTCGAGGTTGTCTATGTTACAGAAGGTGGAGCTGTGCAGTTGAAGACTCTTAATGGAGAATGGAAGGATGGTTTAGTAAACGAGAGCCAATTGAAGCTGTATCGTGACAACTAGCTGCCTCACAGCTCTTAGTAAAAGAAAAGGTAGAAGGGTTTAGGTATGAGGTGTAGTTGAAATTCGATACCAGACACATAAAATATAGTCTGCACATGATAGGGAGGGATAGAGCAGAAATCACAGGCTTCTCCGCGTAGCCTGCAGTCGAAGTAATATAGAAGGCTCAACCCTGCAGTGACTTGGGATGAGTCACATGTGAGTGTTGGGAGCCTGTTGGCCCTTGGTCATGTATTAAGGAAGAAAATGAAGATTAAGGAATAATAAAGACAAATTATGAAGTGCGTGGAAGGCACACAAACCAAGGAGGGGTTGAAGTGGTTAAAGAAGAAGAAAAGAAGGAACAAAGTAAAGAAAAGCAAGATGTTGAAAAATAAGATCAAGGAAGACAAAGAAACAAAGACGATAGATCGTAGACAAGTCAGCAAGCATAAGAATATACTAATGGGTGCTTTGGAGTACCTTGTGGAGAAGAAGGAAGAATAAGTTGGTGAAGTCTTTAAAATGTGGGTTATGTGGACCTAGGGTTTTGGACCTAGGGTTTTGGAACCTAGGGTTTTGGCAACTGGGCTTCGATCTAGGGTTGTCTAAGAGTCATGGAATGTATAAATAGAGTTCTAGAAGAGTTGATAGGATGATAGCGATGTTGATATGTAACAATGTTATGCTTTAAGAGTATTCTTTTATTTTGGGTCTTCAATTGGGTGAAAAGATCTACTATGTAGCTGGGTGTGCAGGGAGAGAATATAGAGAGAAAGAGGGAGGAGGATCTATAGCTGAGTCCGCCGATAGGATTGTGTATTTTCATCTACTTAATAAATAAACACAGTTCTGTGGATGAAGCCCCAGGGAGAGGGTGAACCACGTAAAACCTTGTTGTCCATGTGGTTGATCCTTTTTTATTTACTGTCTCTGATACAGTCATTGCATTGATATTGTCCTTGTTGAAGATAAGAAGTTATAAATTATTCACGAAGCTAGACTAATAATGTTAAGAATATTTAGGTTATCTTGTGTTGTTGTTCTGGAATTATCTTGCATTTCCTCTGGTTGTAGACACTTGTGTCTTGCAACCCCCCTATTGCTACTTTGGGTGAGACTTCATCTACTTTGCAGATGTTTCCGTAAGGGCCAGTAGTTAGGGTTTTTTGGTGCACTATTCTAGTTGAACCTTGGGTCTGCCCCTATGCCAACAGGTATATAGACACATTTGGAAATGCAACAAACTGGTAAATGGAAAAATGGGCCGAGCTTTAATAACAAGGTATCGAAGACGAGTAGGGGAAAACTCAAGTAGAGAGTGTTGTGCCAAGGTATTATTAACAAGAAGATTATATTTACTAAAATAAATATTGTGTGGGTCTATTGTAGATTATAATTCAGGGTCCAATGGACATAGAATCAGGGCATATCTTGTGGAGTTGGTTGATGTAACATCCCCAGTTTTAATCCTCATAAATTATAATATAATTGAGTAAATGTAATTTAGGCCGGTGAGCTAATATGTTTTGGGGTAAAGATACCATATTGGTTAATATGGATGAGGGTCAATATATGTAGAATGTATATTGAAATGATTAATAAAAATAATAATCGCTATCTACGATACTAGAAGGATGGTAACAATGGGGGTTATGATTCCACAAGAGAGGGGGCTAAAGGGGGATTCAAGGGGAAACCCATGTCATCGCCCAAACTAATGTATTATTACCTTTTAATCCTTATTTGATTGTTAGTCCAATTTCATTGAATAAATGTAAGAGGTTTGGTGTGTGAGATCACCTCATAGATTTATTGCAAGCATGAGGAAAGAGTGAGAGGGGTTGCAAGACATAGAAAGAAAGATAAAGAGTGAGAGTGAGAGTGAGAGTGAGAGTGAGAGTGAGTCAAGAAAGAAAGATAAAGAGAATCAAATTCATATGGGGAAAGTAGACAATTGTTACTGGCATATTTTGGGCAGTAAGAGGAGAGTTGAATGCTGGGAAGAGAAACAACCATGCCTTGCTTGAGAAAAACCATTATTGGGCTGTGTTTATGATGAAATTGTGGCATATGTGCATGTAAAAACAAGCTATAAACATTTAGTGCATTTTCTTATAGAATAAATGGTTGAAGAGAGTTGTGAAGGTTGTTGTGAACACTCCTGGAGAAATCGAGAGTTATTGGAGTCCCCATCTAAGAGATTCCTGGCCAACCAAGTGCAATGGAGCCCTAGAGGGAAGTGGGAAGGCCCGAGGGAGTGTGTGCAGTGAAAGGGGATCCCATTCCTTGGGTTGTACAGGTTTTGGGGAAGAGAGATGGTGGATTGGAACTGTTGTTGGAGTAGAACCTAGGTTTTGGTCTGTCGAATGTGGAGAGTGGACAACCAAGAGGGGTAGAGCTCCTTGTGGACTCATAGCCTTAACTTAGGGGTGGCTTGCTGTCTAGAGAAAATAAACAATAAGCCTATGGCTGGGAGGAAATTCCTTCATACGTATCCATTTGGTTGTTTTATAAACATATAAGTTTTATGTTATATTATTATGTTAATTCCGTTGTGTAAATTCTTTTATATGAATGCTGTGTGTTTGCTTGTTTTCTTGAACAATTGCATTCATGTTTTATAATTGATGTTGTATGCATGAGTAATTTAGAATGCTTCATGATGTTAATTAAAGTTGCAGAGAGAATTTAATATCCAAGACCGATATTACACTTGATTTTGAGATTGACAACCTAGATTCATCCTAGTTTTGATAAAAAAAATCTAAGTTTCCGGGTTTAATGAAGTCCTATGAAGAAGTGATTTTTTCATAATTCGCTGATGGAAGAAAATTGTCAATTACCGATTGTTTTAGGATTAATCCGTAAGTGCAGAAACGAACCGATCTCCCTAGATACACCTGGATCTAGAACAAATAAGAACATAATAATACTCTTTCCCTAGATTTAAACTATTGAATGAACTAGGAGGCAAGAATCATGAACATACCTTGTGATCGCTTCCTTTGGTCTTTGTTGTTCCAGCTTCGCTCCAATGCTCTTGTACTGTCAAGATCAAAACAATACAAACCAATCGAAGTGAAGACAATTCAACATATTCAATAATTAATCTAAGTATATGATCAAGGAGTTATACAATAAAGTGACATTAGCTTTATGGGAAAGAGACATATTGCTCTATTATATTAAATGTGAAAGAGAGATTACAACCATTGCCTTGATTTCGTAAGGTCCCTTCCAACTGTCCTTCGTTCCCCACACACTTCTTGCTCCAAGGATTCTGAGACCATAGATCTGATAGCTACTCACAATCTATCTTGACAAAGCAAATCTCAAAGCCACTCTAACCA
>ML821237.1:78924-92738 GCA_009831015.1 Picea engelmannii
TCATTTGTAAATTAAAGTAATCTTTGTTTGGGGTAGTTTGCTTAATCCAATTGTAAGACTTTTGTAACGAACCACCCTCAAACATAGTTGACCCCATAGCCCAACATTAGGCACTAGTCCTTAGTTGACTTAGGGAAAGGGTTAACTCTCATTTAGACTTAGACTTGCACTTGCATTGCTGCTTGTCATCATAGACTAGCTTTCCCTTTGGCCTATAACAAAATAAAACTAACTCCTAGAACACTTAACTCTAAAATTAACTTAGCAACTTAGGGACAACCCCCCTTGGCTTCCCTAGGAGTAAGCCTAGAAGGAAGAGGTTCTAGTCAAGGTGACAGTGTGGACTAAGAACCTAGGCATTGTGCCTCCAAGGACACACTAAGTGAGCAGGACTTAGCTCACGCTAGCAAGTGTGTATTAGGACGACAACACTCCCAATGAACTCACAATCTTAAAGGATTGCCCTATTAAACTAGCAAGGTTCAATTACTTGATAAAACTTGAAAAGATAGATCACACACCCTGCTTTGTAATTGAGGCACCTGCATGAACACTTTGAAAAGGAACGAAAATGATTGCAACAATTAAGTTGAGAGAGATTAACAAGATATTGATTGAAAATTAAATATTGTTGCAATGCTTATTGAGGAAAGAAAATACTTTGAACTAAGTATGCATGAAAATTTGAGAGTTGGTCAACATGCATAGAACTTAGAGTGTTGCAGTGTGTTTTGATTAGTTTGACTTGTGTAATTGATTATTATATTTAAGCATGCACAATTTCAACAAGACAAAAACAAACTCACAACACAAATCCCCCTAAGGGGATGACGAAACTGGGCGCAAAGTGCCCGCTTTTATTGCACTATTATAATGGAGAACAAGAGTTCTCTTTGAGCTTTTAGCTCTCTTAGAAGAAGAGGGATCCTTATTATTGGATCGTTAAGGAGAGTATAAGAAGAAAATACAGAAAAGAGAAACTTTGTTTTGATGAAGTCACAACCCCCCCAGGGTGCCTCGAAAGCCTTGATTTTGCCAGAAACAGGCAAAATCTCCTCTTGAATTTGTAATTGCTGCAAGAAAACAACAAGTAAATCAAATTAGAATATGATAAGAAAGAGTTCTAAATGATAAAAATTTTTATCAAAATTTTAGCAAATTTTTTTAAGGCAAAAAGTGTAATTTTTAGGGCTTTTTGAGGCTTTAGACAAACCTAACTTAGGCTCTTTTTAGTGACTTTTGTTTGCTGTTTTAGGACAGAAAACAGTAAACCTCGAAACAACTTGATTAACAAATTAAGACTAAGCATAAACTTTGATCTAAACTATAGATGAAAAGACCAAGAAAATGCCTAAACACTCCTAGATCTATTCTTTTAAAAGTTGACAAATTTCAGCCTAGATCTAGCAAACCATGCATGCAACTTTAGATGTTTAAGAATGAAATATAAACTTATTCTAACTTGCATGCAATCAAAGAAAAGAGTGAGGAAAAAATAATTTTATCAGTTTTCTGGAGTCTCCGCTTGAGCCTGGAACTTTGGACTATGGGGTTCTCTTGGTATGAACAAAAGGGCGCTTGATCTCAGAATGTTTTGGACGATGACAATGGAAACCACCACCTATCAATCCTCCAACTTGAGGAACCTGTAACTTAAACACTTTAATCTTGTACAAAACTGTTAAAGGCCTTCCCTACACACATAGCTCATAAACGCATGTTAGATTTAATCGAAAATAAAGCATGCATTGAAGAATATATGAAGTAAAGAAGAAATAAGATTAATCAAGCTAGATTACTCTTACCCTATTATATGATAGGATACCTACAAGGCTTTAACAATTAAGCATAAAATTAAAATATAAATCAATACATGTTACCTCATAAAAATATTTGCATTTAGGTCAAGACAACCACACATTTGAGTCCACACCAAGATTGCTCCTAAGACTTTTTATTCCAAATGCTTACAACAATGTTACAATAGCTTCTTTGCTCATGATTGAACTCACTAAAAGAGAGGTCGGCCCTTTCTTTAATAGGAATGGGAGGTGACAATCCCTAAGTAATGTATGCGCTAGGGTTAGGTTTAGGGTTTAGGTAATGCGCGAGGATATGAGAGAGTTACGTGGGAGTGAAGAGGAGATGCGTGGGAGTGAAGGGGAGTGTAGTGAAGAGGAGTTAGGTAAAGTGGAGAGGGAGTGGAGTGAAAGGGGAGTGGAGGCGAGTGAAGGGAAGTGAGAATGGGAGTAAGGGGGAGTGATGGGTTAGTTAAGTGAGGCGTGGGTCCCTTAATAGATGCGCTAGGGTTTGGGAATGTGCCACTTAGGAGAGGGAGTCGAGTTCCCTCATTGGGATCTCCTCCCACTCCATGCCATCTCAATCAAGTCGACTTCTCCCTTCGCTAACTCGCCTTTAGGCCTCAGTCAACTGGGGACATGAAAAAACATGTCTTAATCATGTTCCCCAGTTCTCCTAAAATTGAAGAGATTAATTAAATTACTCCTTTTCCGTAAATTTAGAGAAAAAATGATTTTTTTAGTGATAATAATCACTTTTTAGTCTCGAAAGATGTGAAATAGGGGTTTACATGATACTCTGAACTGGAAAACGACTGTAAATATGGCATCTGACAATGTTTGATGCCATATTTTTTACATTTATTGACTCAGAATTAATAAATTCCAATTTTGCGATAATTTAATTAATTCACTGAAAATAAAAAAAAAAACCTATCAAATCTAGCCGCAATTTCCAAATGACTCAGACACTATGTCTTAGTATGAGCTTATATACATTCAAACATTAGACATTGGATTTTCCATGCCAAAACCTGCATGCTAGCACATACTCCGGCTTTGGAGCTAACTCTTCTGAGTGAAAAAATTTAGAAATTATTTAATCGCTCATTAAGGCAAGCAGAAAAAATAATTAACAAGTAGAAAAAAACACTCCAAAGTATGTGCTCACTCCTGATCTTGGGTGGCCAATAGCCTTTTATAAAATCTCATACCTAGGACATTTATTACAATGGTGGAAATGCGGAAAAAATGGGTCTTTTGCATGATCGACTGAACTCTGAAATCTGCAAATATGAGCACTGATTGCTCATTCTCTGGCGGCTTTTCAGGAAATCCAGCTTGTGCAAACTAGTGGATAACACTTCTCAACAAGGGAAGAAAACCCAGCCAAATCCTTTGCTATAATCTTCAAGAGAAAGACCTTTACCACCAAGAATATCCTAGCACACAAGAGGGTGCATAAAACCTTAGAACTCTAGCGCCCAAGAGAGTTGCGCACCTTTGACCAAGAAGTGTACTTGCTGAAATTTCCAAACTCACAAGTGTAATGTGTATCTACAATGAAAGATTTCTCTTTTCTTATATCAGACTTGTCCTATTAACTGAAGTGTCTATTGGCACAACAGGGTCGACCTCACTTAGACATATTATTTATTATAATAATTAATATTAATATTAATATTAATTATCTTTTACATTTATTATTGGACACAATAAGGTAGAGCCGACCTGTACCCTTTACATAATAACTAGGGTTATAGGTAGGTCTGACTCTTGAACAATATATATAGCAAAGGATCTGATACACCCACTAGTGCTCATCCACTAGGGGCACATCCATAGTGATGCCATGACTCTGATTCACTGCATTACACAGATGAACCAGGTCCTCACACGTTCACCTGTGCTCGTCCACATGCACGTCCACTCTATAGATCTTTTTTCCCACTGCCACCGACAGGAGAATCATCTGGAGTCTTCTCATCAACTCTGCATCTCAGAGGAGGCCATCACATCATCTTCATTTCTGTTCACATGATGATGTGCCCAACACTTTTGGGATTTCCAACGTTCACCTTGTGCTTAGCCACAGGCACACGTCCTAACTCAACAGATCGCTTTTCCACTGGATAATCATCTGGAGTTCTTCTTGCTCACATCATGGAGGAGGTCATCTTTACATTCCCGACTTTGTCCTAGGCAGGAACCACGAACCCTTTTTAGGGGCTTTCTCTCAGGTTTGTAAGCTGAGAGAAAAACTCACATAGCTGCTATGTTCCACATCTCACAGGTTTGTACGCTGGAGGATGTCTCCCATAGTTGCATTCATCAACAAATCTCCCCTTCTTTATTCAACAACCAGCACAAAACAATAAACAACAAGAGAGAAAAGATGGCCAAAAACACTTTAAGAGTGTCTTTGGTTATTAGTAGATAAACCCAAAAATTTCTAAGTATGAAACTATGATAAATGAGCAAAATGAACTAAGGAAAGCAAGCTAGAAAGCTTGTCTCCTTAGGGTCTTTTATGGCTGATATAAAACAGAAAACTAAAGCACTTTTCTTGCTAGATATGAAAGCTAAAGCATGAAATCAGAAATCTCTTTTAAAGCCTTTAAATTTGACTAAGTTTTGACTTGCAAAAATAGAGTTTTACTATAGCTAGATCTTGCTTAAAAGATAGATAAATTGAAACTAAGCTAAGATCTAAACAAAGCTTCTACAAATCTGATCTACTTATGTATTTAAATTAAAATATGGTAGATCTTAGAATGTATATTTAAGTAACCAAGAATATAGAGAATTTAATAGAGAAAGAGAGAGTAGAATTGCTTGATCCCTTGAAAATCCTTGGGCAATGGAGTTCGTTGCTTTGATAGAAAACTGAGGGACTATGTTATTCACCACAATCTTGAAGAATGAGGATGATGCAAGCTAGCTCAACCTTTCCTTTAAGTGAGATATCCTGCACAACTTTAAATTTCTTGCAAAGGGGTTAAACACATTGGTGTCATATAAAATAAAAGCATGAAAGCATGAAAATTAAGCTAAATAAGCATGCAATTCAAAACTATCTAGCATACATGAATCAATAGAAATATTAAGCAAGCAAGCTTTCTATTTCTATCCTATTGGGAGGAAGCTCTCCTTCCAAGGCCAAGATTTAACAACAATTGCAGAAAATTAATAAGAAAGCATACACCTCATATACAAAATGAACATAGATGATCCACACAAATTTACTTTACACCATGTAGTAGCCTCCAAAGCCTTTTTATTCCAATGAGAAAAGATAGTACAATTACAACAAGAAGCAAACTAACCCAAGCTCCAACTAGCTTATGCAATGGGAGAGTGCTTTGTTATATAGCCAAGAGTGAAGATGCCAAGGGGAGGGGGGCACACCAAGTGGAGAGGGAGGGCACACCATGTGGATGGAGAGGGGAGCCAATTGTGAGGACATGGCTGCCATCTCTCCCCAAGCTCCTACAATGTGCCACTTGTGAAGCAAGAGGGAAGTAGAGGGACACCACTGTTAATGTTTAAGCCATTATTATAGTTCCTTGCATTTCAATAGATAACAATAGCATAACACAAGATCACTGAGAAATACAGAATCAAAAGAGAGACAACATTTATCTTGGGAAACCCTCTAGGGGAAGAAAACCCAGCAAAACTTCCTTATTATAGATAGCCAATACAATGCCAAGAGATAACTCAAGCTAATATAGAAGATCCTCTCCCAAAGATGCACCACTCTCTCTCTGTCTTCTCCAGCTACAATTCCGAAACTTGTCTCTCAATGAGCAAGTGAGGTGTGTGTCTAAGTGAGGAGCTAGCCTCCTTATTTATACAAATCTGGCACGTTTGAAGTGTCTCTTCACTGGCAGGGCCGACTTCTCAAACTAGGTGGTTATAACCACCTTTATTATATTCTGGGGCCTCTTAAATATATTCTGGGGCCGACTTTTCATTCTACCTATTACAATTACATTATGACCAATCCGCAAAAGGGGATTTGGTCCTTTTACAATAGCCGACATGATCAATCCATAATGGGGATTGATCCAATGAATAATATATCAAATAATAATAAGAATACACTTTGCAGTTACATTATTTCAACACTCCCCCTTAACAAGAAGGGTATTCTTCAACAGCATCAGGCAAGAGAGAGAGGACAACATCATCAACAACATCAAGTGGGTGAGAGGACAACATCATCAATATCATCTTGGAACACTGACTGGCGTATCTATAAATCATCGGAAGTTTTCTTCATTGGCAGCATTGTCATTCTCAAAGGAATGCCATCATCATCTGCATCAATATGTATTAGTATAAAACTGATACATCATCATCATCGCAACACGAGTTTGGCTCATCGTAATAGAAGACTGGCTTTACGTCACAGCTGTAAGGGTGGAAGCATAGTGCTCGTCTTTCTTTACGTCACAACAGTCAAGCTGGAAGCAAGAAACTCGTCCTGCTTTACATCACAACAATCAAGCTGGAAGCAGGATACTAGACCGACTTTACCTCACAGCTGTCAAGCCGGAAGCACAGTTCTAGTCTCATCTCATAGTCTTGCTTTACGTCACAGCAGTCAAGCTTGAAGCAAGGAACTCGTCTTGCTTTACGTCACAACAATCAAGCTGGAAGCAGGATACTAGACTGGCTTTACGTTACAGTTGTCAAGTCGGAAGCTCAGTGCTAGTCTCATCTCATCTTGTTGCTTTACGTCACAACCATCAGGTTGGAAGCAAGATACTAGACTGGCTTTACGTCACAACTGTCAAGCCGGAAGCTCAGTGCTAATCTCATCTCATCGTCTTGCTTTACGTCACAACCATCAGGTTGGAAGCAAGATACTAGACTGGCTTTACGTCACAGCTGTCAAGCCAAAAGCACAGTACTAGTCTCATCACATCTTCTTGCTTTACGTCACAACACTGAAGCTGGAAGCAAGAGATGTCTCATCACAGCAACTACTCCCCCTTTCGAGGAAGGTCCTTTCGGACTATACCAAGCTTATCTTGAAAGTGCTCAAACTTTACACGAGATAGAGGCTTGGTTAACACATCAACAACCTGTTTATCTGTGCTAATGTACTGGAGCTTTAAGGCTCCTCTCTGCACCATGTCACGGATGTAATGATATTGGATCTCTATGTGCTTCAACCTGTCGTGGAATACAGGATTCTTTGTCATCTTTATGCAGCTCTGGTTGTCACATAGGATCGTGGTTGCTTCCATCTCTAGGTCAAATAGATCGGTCAACAAATTTCGAAGCCATATAGCTTCGCAGCTGGCAGAACTTGCATCAATGTATTCTGCTTCCGCTGTGCTGAGAGCAATGCTGGATTGCTTCCTACTCTGCCACAAGATCATGGCTGATCCCAAACTGAAACAACATCTTGAAGTGATTTTCCTGTCAGAAACACTTCCTGCCCAATCTGCATCAGTATATCCACTCAATGTGAAATCATGGTCTCCATCATAGCTGAGACCACAATCTATTGTACCCTTAAGGTACCTTATCACATGTTTTGCAACCACTAGGTGAACATGTCTGGGTTCTACCAGAAACTGACTCAAGGTGTTCACGACAAAACAAATGTCTGGTCTAGTGTTCGTCAGGTACATTAGCGATCCAATAATCTATCTGTACAACGTGGCATCAATCAATTCTGACGAAGTGTCAACCAACAATTTCAACTTCGCTTCCATGGGTGTGTTCATGGACTTCCATTCCAACATGTCGAATCTCTTCAGGATTTTGACTGCATACTTCCTAAGGAAGATCCTCTCTGGACTCTGCCATACCTTAAGACCTAAGAAATAGTGCATTAGGCCAAGGTCTTTCATTTCAAATTCTGAGGCAAGTCTCTTCTTACATTCAGTGATGAGATTTTCTTCTCCGGTTAAGAATAAGTCCTCCACATACAGTAATAGTATTACTGGCTCATCGTTCATAACCTTGAAGTAGAGGTTAGAATCTGCTTTACTCTTGGTAAAGCCCAAGCTCGTAAGGAAATTGTCTATCCGGCCATACCAAGCTCTAGGAGCTTGCTTCAATCCATATAAGGCTTTCTTCAATCTGCAGACATGAGACTTCCTGTCTTCAACTTCAAATCCTTGAGGTTGCTCTATATACACTTCCTCTTCGATGACACCATTTAGGAAGGCTATCTTCACGTCCATTTGGTGTAACTTCCAGTTCATCTTAGCTGTAAGAGCTATGGTGGTTCTAATCGAAGTGTATCTGGCTACAGGAGCGAATGTCTCTTCATAGTCAATGCCTTCCTTTTGAGAAAAGCCATGAGCGACAAATCTTGCTTTATACTTCTCAATACTTCCGTCAGCATCATGTTTTATTTTGAAGAGCCATTTGGGGGATACCACGTCTTTACTCTTCGGTCTGGCAACTATTTCCCATACATCATTCTTTATTATGGATTGGTATTTCTCTGTCATGGCATCTGCCCATTCTTTCCTTTGAATGGCTTCTTCAAAGCAGGTAGGCTCTTCCTCTAGAAGATCACACATCAAAAGCCGTATTACTGGAGAATGGCTTTGGTCTTTTCACCTTTGTCATAGTTTTTTCGGGAACACCATAGTTCTCTCCATCTTGAATAAGCTCTCTAGCCCAAGTTGGCTTTCTTTTATGGAGGATTGTCATTTGAGGAGGTTCTTGAACTTCTAATATGTCACGGTCTTCTAGAATTTCCTCATCAGGGGAAGTTACGACTTCCCTCACTGGTTCTGCGGCTCTGGGAACCTCCCTCACTGTAGTTTTGGGGATTACGGGTTCCTCTTCATATACTTCTTCAAGCTTGCATCTTCTTGATTTCTTGATCACTGCATCTTCATCAAAGGTCACATCACTGCTGACCTCAATGTGATGGTGACTTGGTATATAGATTCTGAAGGCCTTGGAGACCTCACATTATCCCACAAATATTCCCTTCTTTCCTGAACGTTCCAACTTGTTTCTCTTCTCTTTCGGTATATGAATAAATACTTGGCAGCCAAATATTTTGAGATGGCTTACCTTTGGCTTCTTTCTGGTGAACATCTCTTACGGGGTCTTGAGCCCAAGTGTACTATGGGACAATTGGTTATGCACATATACAACTGCCATTGCTGCTTCTTCCCATAAGCACATAGGAAGATCTTGATCTTGGATCATAGTCTTCACAGCTTCCATTATCGTTCTGTTCTTTCGTTCAGCTACACCGTTTTGTTGGGGATTATAGGGAGTAGTGAGTTCCCTCTTGATCCCAACATCTTTGCAGAAGTTCACAAACTCTTTTGAGGTATATTCTCCTCCATTATCTGACCTGAGTATCTTAGTCTTTCTTTCAGAAGGATTCTCTATCAAGTCTTTGAATTCCTTGAACTTGCTGAACACTTCATCTTTAGATTTCAAAAAATATACCTAGGTCTTACGAGAATAATCATGAATGAATGATACATAATATACATACCCACTAATGGAGGACAATGGCATTGGGCCACATACATAATATACATACCCACTAATGGGGGACGATGGCATTGGGCCACATACATCTGAATGAATGAGCTCTAGGACTCCTTCTGCTTTGCTTTCTCTCTTCGAAAAAGGGTTCTTGATGTTCTTCTCTTGTGCACATCCATTGCATACGCCTTCATGGTTAACCTTGAGTTCTGGTAAACCTGTGACCGCTTTGCATATGTATGGTAGCACCTTGTAGTTGATGTGAGCTAATCTTCTATGCCAAAGTTCACATGAGTTTTCAATGGCGTGGGTCATGGCAGCCTCTGAGTGACCCTTTAGTTTATATAAGCCATTTTCTTCACTTCCAATAATGATTGCTTCATTTAAGGTTTCTCCTTTAGCCCACATAAGAACTTCTCCATCTATAAAGGCAACTTTAAAGCCTTTCTTTTCTATAGCTGAAATGGAGAGTACGTTCTTAGTCAAACCTGGTACATATAGTATGTTCTTTATTTTTAGTGAATTCCCTGAATTCAGTTTGTGGTTTGATTCTCCCACTCCCTTGATGGGATATTGGTAATCATCTCCAAGTGTCACTTTTTGAGAAAACTTCCTTTTTGAGATACAAGAGAGAATGTCTCTTTGTCCTGTCATGTGCTTGGATGCACCACTATCAATGAGCCAAGTGTCCTCTCCAGGTGTTACTGATCCTGAGAGGGCCGAGATTAAGACATGGTCTTTGATCTGCTCTCTTATTATCTTTGCGTGTGGCTCTTCATCTTCGACTACATGGGCATGGTGCCTCTTATGTTTTCTCTTGTATTCTTCTCGTCTGGCTGGACAAAATTTCGCAGTGTGTCCCATCTTGTCACAATGATAGCATTGTACAGATGAGTAATCTCTTTCCCTTCGCTGTCCTTTCTTCTGAAATGTCCTTGGATGAGATTCTTTATTATTGAATATGTTTGGTGGTTGAGACTCTTTATGAGTCTCCTTTTGGAAGTAGGGTTTCTTCCTTCCTCTTTTGGTGTGAGTAGCTAGGGCTTGATCATCATCTCTTGCCAATAGCGCTTGACGATTAGCTACTCTTGTTTCTTCTTGGATGCATTCTTCCCATAGACTATCAAACTTCAGTTTCTCCGTTCTGGCACATATCATTTGGATGAATGCATCCCAAGGTCTTGTGAGACCATTTAGGGCTGTCATTATGAGTTCGTCTTCGTCTATGGTATCTCCAATCGCTTCTAACTGTTCTTTGAATTCTGAGATTCTGGAGAAATATTCCTGAATTGTTTCTCCTTTTTGCATCCTTGTATTCTTCAATTGAGTTCTTAGATTAATCTTCTGGTTTATGTTCTTTCCTTCATACAATCTGGTCAAGGCATCAAAAATTTCTTTCGGAGTCTTCTTAGATGAGACATAAAAAAGCCCTAATTTGCATGTACGACAACAGTGACATTTTTCACTCTTGTGAAAGATGCTTCCTTCAGCTTGGCTCTGATACCATGTTAATGTTTAAGCCATTATTATAGTTCTTTGCATTTCAATAGATAACAATAGCATAACACAAGATCACTGAGAAATACAGAATCACAAGAGACACAACATTTATCCTGGGAAACCCTCTAGGGGAAGAAAACCCAACAAAACTTCCTTATTATAGATAGCCAATACAATGCCAAGAGATAACTCAAGCTAATACAGAGGATCCTTTCCCAAAGATGTGCCACTCTCTCTCTCTCTCTTCTCCAACTGCAATTCCGAAACTTGTCTCTCAATGAGCAAGTGAGGTGTGTGTCTAAGTGAGGTGCTAGCCTCCTTATTTATATAAATCTGGCACGTGTGAAGTGTCTCTTCACTGGCAGGGCCGACTTTTCAAACTGGGTGGTTATAACCACCTTTATTATATTCTGGGGCCAACTTTTCATTCTGCCTATTACAATTACATTATGACCAATCTGCAAAAGGGGATTTGGTCCTTTTACAATAGCCGACATGATCAATCGACAATGGGGATTGATCCAATGAATAATATATCAAATAATAATAAGAATACACTTTGCAGTTACATTATTTCAACAACCACCTCTCAAGAGGTAGGCTGCCCACTCTTAGAGTGCGCCAGCTCTCAAGAATGGCGCACCCCCTCTTTGACCACATGCTCAAAAACTTAGGTGGAGCCTCTTTGACTCAAGTCTTCATTAAATAGATGTTTCCTTTGCTTCCCTTTCGCTGCCACATGGCCCTTTGGGATTTATTCCACGTAAAACATGTTTAAACATGTTTCCTAGAAAGTAGCATTTGCTGATTTTTCCTGATTTTTTGTCTTTTTTTGGTTTTGTGAGTAAAATTAACTTTTTAGTGATTAAAATTACTAGTTTCACTCACCAAAGTGGGCACTTACGTAAAGTGGGTGCTCTAGGTCCAAAAATGAGCACCCCCAAGGCATATGAAGCCTCCCAGTACCACTTTTTTATTACAACTTCACTTTACAATTAAAAAATTCTGTTTTACAGAAAATTTTTAATTAACTGAAAAATTAAAACTTCCTAAGGGAGACTTAGCACATTTCCATAAAACTTTAGGAGGATGTTTAGCATGGTAATATACATTGGAAACTAGGGTTAGAACCATGCTAAGGCCTAACCATGAGTATATAGTCCAACTTTGGAGAAATTGAGTGAAAAACTCGGAAATTATAAATTGCTTAGACAACAAAATATAATTAATAAGTAAAAAAAACACTCCAGAGTAACAACTCATCTCTAAGTCTTAGGAGGCTAAACCTTTTACAAAGATCATCATGCAACATCTCTTATTACAATTCCCCGTAGGGTATGGAAAATGTGGAAAACGTTGGTCAAGTAGACCGACTGAACTTCTGAACATCTGATTGCTCAATCTTTGGCGGCTCAACTGCAAGTCCAACTAGTGCAACTCAGTGGATAAGAATGACCATGTGATGCGAACCTTTACATGATAGGTTTGCATTGTTGGGTTTGAGTTGTCCAAATAGCTTTCCCTATAAGCATGTGATCCACTATGCAAACATTACATGACTTAAGCATTACATATCCATAGTTAAGTCACGATTATTTATTTTTAGGTTACTAATCCTTCTGATTGCACCTATGGAAGAGTAGTGTGTAATAAAAACCATTCTCACCCTAAGAATTTTTTTCCTTATTTCCATTGAAAAACCTTGTGGGGAAATCAAGGGATGCTTCCCCACATCTGTGGATGGCATCCCTAGTAAACCTATTGGCGTAGGCTAGTGTGCCTGACCCATGGGGATTTGAACTAGGGCCTTGTAAGCATGGAATGAGCCAAATGCCCAACTACATTAGAGACAACCAATTGAACTAACCCCTTGGGCTACCCTAAGATTTTTTTCATCTCCCATACCTTATAGTTACCTTCCCTTGGCTTCTCTTGGAGATAATAATTTTCCATTTTGTCAAAAAAATTATTAATGGCATGGAAAAGATTTATGTAAAAACCAAGCTAAATATACCAAGCATTCTTTATAAAATAGTAGTCATAATGCAATACTCCGATTTGTAATGATGGTTGGTTCATAAACTTGATTTAATGGGTCTTCAAGGAGCTTAATTCCTTAATCAATTACTACATCATGTTGGAGAAGACAATGTGGTGCTTTACATATTAAGGAAAAATAAGTTCACAAGATCATTGGCATCTAATGCTTTAGGGTCTAAGATTGTACAATGCTTACTTATCTTTTCAACTCTTTCTTCACAACTTTTTAAGCGAACTGATATTTGTAGTGACATCTGAATTATATAGTTCATATTGGATGATTACTCATGTCTTGTGCAAGAAACCCATCTCTATTGATTTTATTCCTCCTTACCCTCTTGCTATGGGTGTGTATGGTGTACAGGCTTCTCATAGAGGATCCAAACCAACGACTTGGAGCAAAGGGAGCATTAGAGGTATGCATCAAACCATATCCATGTTGCTAAATCTATAAACTAAAGCTATAATTATTTACTATGTCATGATTTCAGTGTTGTTTGTTAATTAATGAATGTTATGGGTGTTTGTTTGTAGGTGAAAGGCCATCCATTTTTCAATAATATAAATTGGGACACATTGGCGATGCAGAAGGTATGGATAAATACTGCACACTTTGTACTTTAGCTTATTTTAACCACAGATTTGCAGAGGATGGATGCATGTAATGGAGCTTGATAACAAATATATTCATATTTCATGAACTTTATATGTTACTGGTAAAATTTTAATAGTTTTTTAGTGATATTAAAGTAATGGAACATGTCTTAATACATTGTAGAATGTTTTGAAATAGAAACCAATACGAACACGAATTGCAATTTCAAGAGAAGTCCTAAGAAGGCAAGGAAGAAAAATTATTCCAATGATTTTAATTCATATTCATGTGTTTTAGAAGGTTGTAGAGCAACACATAACTTGTTGGACATGTTATCCCCTAGCCTAGGGATAACTAAGGAGATTATGTCTCAAGGCCCACAGGTCCTAGACATG
>ML821238.1:32640-47856 GCA_009831015.1 Picea engelmannii
AAGCAACTGAGATCCAAACATCTGCCCCAAGAGCTTTCAAGTAAGTTTCCATTCTATTTTTCCAGTATTCAAAATTTCTTCCATCAAATGGTGGAATCCCATTTGGAATGTTTCCTTCCATTTCTGCACATGATCTTCCTTCCAGTGGTTAAACTGTACTGAAGGTAACCCGCTCTGATACCAATTGTTGATACTGAGAGGGGGGGTGAATCAGTATTCAGTACAATTTAAAAACCTTTTTCAACTTATACTTAAACCATTCAATTATATCCAATGAGAAATGAACAATAGTATAAGAGTTACACCAATACACCACAATACACCATATACAATATATGATAAATAATCAATAGTTTTTGTTCAAGGGAAGTAATGACTTCCAAAGGTAGCTTCAGCTTCCAAATGTAAAGGGAGGTGATAAACCTCCAAGAGGAAGATACAATCCTCCAGTATCAAGAGAGATTTGAACTCTCCATCCTTGCCCCTTCCTTCCACCCAAGAATATATGAGAGATAATAAAACTTTACATTAAATCATCCCCATCAACCAATCATCACATAGAACTTGATAATGCTTTCTGAGACTTCTTCAATTTCTGCAATTATTCAATTCTTGGAGTACTTTGATCCTGTAGATAATGTTACTCAATGATTCTCTAAAACTCCTCTAATTTTCACTCCTTGAATCCTCCCCAAAAAGAGGTTATAGAAAGAATGGTAGACTTTATTCAATTCTGGTCTTTTCAGAAGACCCAACTTGTACAACATGCCCCGCGCTCAATATTTAACATCTGATTCTGAAACTCGCATAAAAGAAACTACAGTCCGTACTCTTTCCAATGGAAGTGGTCCCACTTCATTTGGAGTCTGTATGAAAAAATTATGACTGTTTTACCCAGAAGACCTGTTTATTGACTAGTTTCATGACTGGTCACAAACCCTATATTCCACAGAGTGTATCTCCATAATTATAGCGAATCAAGAGTTGAATTTTTTACCAGAGGTACCTTGATATGTCTTCTCAATACCATAGCTATTTTACCATCTGAATCGTTCTAGAAAAGTTTTTATAGCAAAAATGGTAAGATGACCTGAAAATAACATACCTTAGAACACATCACCAAAAGACTTCATCCTCCCTTGAAATCCGGCCTTCTTTTATTTCTTCTTCCCTATGAAATTTGACTTGTATCAAATGAATGTGTAATGATATTTATTTATACCATTTATGTCACTTCCTTTTAACATTAGGGCCGACCTGACACTTTTTTATTTTGTAATTATTTTCTTTAATTTTTTTCAGGGCCTACATGTACTTCATTTTTCAATTCACTTTGTCATCTTCAAAAATTCATTTCTCCTCAACCATGAGGATCCATGTGATGTGCCAGATACCACCGGAAACAGCATGATGTATACTATCCATTCATGGATGTTGTATATGCATGTGCATTTTCCTTCATGTCCAAATACCTTTATCAATCTTGCGGTCCAAAACCCATGACTAGGGGTTCCAAAACCCATGACTAGGGTTGACATAATTGACAACAACCAATCTTCCAACAACTAGTGTATTAAAAGCTTTTGAAAAATCTAAAAAATAAGATATCTGTGTTGCACGTAGAACGTTACAAACAACAATTGTTTTAGGGAGCAATATAAAAGATCGTTTGACATGACACATGGAAAAAACGATGGAAACATCAAGAAAAACATTGCACAAACATATAAAATTTCGATTGCAAATAGATGTAAATGATGAATTGGCTTGTTGGACAGTGATTTCTAAACAACCCTACAAAGATAAACTTGCAGAAAATGTTAAGAATTGGCCCATAATTGTTGGTTGGAAGCATCTCGTGTTTCACGACATACAAGGGATGTGTTGCAGCGAAGAATAACACGAAAACAATATGAAGAACATCCAAAACATATATTGCCAATGAAACAAATAGAGCTGTTTAATAAGTTCAAAGAAGAGCACAAAGAAGTTAAAATTTCCATCTATACATTTGTGCAACAAAAACCATGGTTTGTTAGACCCATCACTGCCCGTGACACTTGTTGTTGTCGTTATCATTTGGAATTTGAGTTGTATTACGACACTTTTTTGGATTTTGGTAAAACTTTATGGCCAGGTTCACCTCCTCCTTCCACATTCCGTGTTTTTATATCTGAAATTCTATGTGAAAGAGAAGATGATGATTTATTTTACAAAAAAAATGTGTTGGTGGAAAGAAATGTGATCGTTGTGGAAATCTAAGTTTGTTTCATTCAAAGTATCATATTGATATGAATGATCAATCATTTTCCAATATAAGAATCAATTGGAAGAGATATGAATATATGAGTAGCACGGCTCCACATTCTTCAAATGTTATTTCCAAAAGGATTGATTTGAAGGTAGATAAAATCTGCGTGATAGAGTTTTTGGAGAAGTTTGAGGAAGAAATCTATAAATACACCAAGCATTCACATAGAGCTCGATGGAAAGATCTATAATTCAAACAATCCCGTGAAGTGTTTCCACCAGGGACAATTTTGTCTGTAGTTGATTTTGCAGAGAATTACACATTCGCTGCACAAAAAGAAATACTGAGCGAATATTATCATTCTGATCAAGTCATGATATTTGTCCACGTTCTATATAGACATGCTCAACGGAGTCTTGATAACATAGAAAGCACCAACGAAAATCGACATGTTATTAAATAATATCACTTTTATATAGCACACGACACACATTATGTACAACATTGTTTTGATAAATTTTATGATTCATTGAAAGAACGCGAAATCAGATTCGATCGACATTGGATATGGTCTTATGGGTGTGCGGGTCAGTTCAAATCTGCACGATCATTCTATTGGTTATGTTGTCTTCTTAAAAAATTAAACATTACACATTGTTGGAATTTTTTTGAGACTGGGCATGTAAAAAGAGAGCATGGCGGTGCAAGGGCATGTATAAAACAAGCACTTCGAAGGTATCAGCTAAACCCTCATGCCGATCGATTTGAATCCGCTGAACAAGTTGTTGAATGGTGCAAAATGGCGCTAAGCCATGAATATAATCCGTCAAGGGATGTGCGTAGGTGTGTCTATATATAAATGTTACATGTATGTACACATGATATACAATTTGAACGTGTTCAAATTTATATTCAATTTTCAATCATTTTCTTGAGAATTTCAAGTTAACAAGTTCTTGTTTTGTGCAAGTTTTTTTGGTATGTTGGAATCGAAGATGTAAATAGATCAATCCCATATGACGCCAGTACATTACCTGAGACACATAAAATACATTCAGTTAAAACAAAACGTTTTCAAAATGGGTTTGCATTTGATAGAAGAAATGACTCTTGTTTTTGTTTAGTTTGCATAGATGACACATAATCCATAGATATTTGCGAGAACGAAAATGCATGATATGTTAAAGCTTGGAGACATACTGAATTTAATGTAAAAGGGAAAATGCCACTTGCAATCTCAGAGGAGATGGAATCAAATGAAACTATAGTGTCAGTTGATGGCGATAGAGTTTCTGACCTTGTTAGAGAATGTAAAATTTTTATGTTTAAATTTTTTTAAATAACTTGTAGATGTACTTGTGTGATAATCTAGAACACAAATTATTTGTTGTCCAATATATCCAATTATTTGCAGGAGATGTTTTTGCCATGGTTGCATCTAGACAACACTGAAAACGTGAAATATTATTTGATGTGATGCACGGAACAAAATATGAGGCTATTAGAAGATTTTGATGATAACGGTTTTATATATGAAAGAAGATCCATTGTATTGAAATGATATTTTTTTCAAGAAACCCGTCAAACTAATACTCATGTTCACTTTCAAGACTACCAGTCAGATGTCACAAGTTGTAAATATAGTCATTTGGTATGTGCNAAAAAAAAAAAAAAAGTTAGAAAATGGAAAATGTCCAAAGTCGATCATGAACAAATAATTGAAGATGGAATACCATTACGGTATTTTTAAACAAGTGACACGTGTACATTCCAGAATTTTTTGTTTTTCATTGAAAGCACATTTCAAATTTTGATAACTTGTTTTGACTATCTTCAAACATATTTCCAAATATAATATTTATAAAAAGGCTACATGTAAACTCCAGATCATTCTTAAAAAACACAGATAAAATATGGTTCAACCATATTTTATTTGTGTTTTTCAACCATTACGCCAATGATATTTTCTATTGTGTTTTTCAACCATTATATTTTCTATTGTAATAATATCTTGTTTCAAAATTTAACTCATTCCGATTTTTATTTTATTTTACGAGCATTATATAAATTAAATTTGAATTGAAAGTCTTTTTTTATTTTGAACATTTTATTTTATTGTTAACACACAAACCAAAAAAGAGTTGAACATCTCTTCTATCTCAAGATTTTATTGTATAAACATTACCTATAATTAATTTGGATATCTCTTCTACCTAATTGTTGTAATTTGAGCATCTCTTTTATCCTTGATTTGAGAGCATTGACTTCTTTTTGGATTAAATATTTTATTAAGGGTATATGAACCTTTAGGTGAATATCTCTTATAGCTTTAGCATTTTTTTTAATGACTACATTTTCTAATATACATATACTAAAGCTAAAGATAAAATTAAAGAAGAGTTTGTATCTCTTCCATTTTAAGGTTTTATTTTATTCTCACATAATTTTGAGCATTTTATTTTATCGTTAACACAAAAACAAAAAAAAGAATTGAACATCTCTTCGTTTTTCTAATGCAATTCTCTTTCATACATGTTATCTGAGTTGTACAAGGAGTATGTGTTGTTTCTTGGCATGTCTAAAACACAATGCTTGAATGCATACCTCCTCCCTTGAATTCCACATTGGTTACCTTCTTCTAAAATCAAACACAAATTTTCTGAAAGTAAATTGGTAGATCATGAAAATTTCTTCATTTTAGTACAGTTCATACCAGCATAGGCTTTGCATGGTTTAAAGTGTTTTCTACTACCATAATATATTCTCAAATAAGTTTTGCACGGTTTAACATGTTATCTATTATCCTATATTCTTAAATAGATATGCAATGGTACATATTGTATGTTTGACACTTCACTTTTTTCTTGTCCATCTATTGAGTTTGCATATTCTTAAATATATTTAAACAGTTCACATTATATGAGTTTGCATCTATAATCTCATATGCTTATTTTTCCTTTACTTGTTTGTATTAGTTAAGTGCATCTATGTAAACCAATTTATTTAACAGATCTCATGTGCATTTCTTTCCTAAATAGTTTTTCCTTTAATTTTTCAAAATTTCGACAAGATTTTTTTCAAATTTTAACTCATTTCGATTTTTATTTTATTTTACAAACATTATATAAATTAAAATTGAATTGAACATCTTTTTTATTTTGAATATTTTGAGAATTTTATTTTATCGTTAACACACCAACTAAAAAATAGTTGAACATCTCTTCTATCTCAAGATTTTATTGTATAAACATTACCTATAATGCATTTGGATATCTCTTCTACCTAATTATTGTAATTTGAACATCTCTTTTATCATTGATTTGAGAGCATTGACTTCTCTTTGAATTTTATTTTATTTAGAGTATATGAACCTTTAGGTGAATATCTCTTATAGTTTTAACATTTTTTTAATGACTACATTTTTTTATATACATATACTAAAGCTAAAGATAAAACTAAAGAAGAGTTTGAATCTCTTTCATTTTAAGGTTTTATTTTATCGTCACATCATTTTGAGCATTTTATTTTATCGTTAACACACAAATAAAAAAATAGTTGAACATCTCTTCTATCTAAAGATTTTATTGTATTACCTATAATTAATTTGAATATCTCTTCTACCCAATTATTGTAATTTGAACATCTCTTTTATCATTGATTTGAGAAAATTGACTTCTTTAAGTGGTAATTTATTTAGCAAATTTCATGTGCATTTCTTTCCTAAATAGTTTTTTATTTAATTTTTTTATTGGTTAAGTGCATCTATGTAACCAATAAAATCATTAGTAACTAGAAAAAAATAAAATAGAATCTGCTAATCTGATTTTTTTTTAATTTTATTTCCATTAGTAACTAGAATCTGCTAAAATTATTCTGCCAAAATTATTTGATGATATGTCAATAAAATCATATTTTTGACAGTCCACAGTGAACATAAAATGAAACATTTAAATTAAGAAAAGTATTTAAGAGTTTGATGCTTAATTTAATGCATTGTAAAAATGAGAATATATACACAACATTAGTTCATTACTAGTTAACTTTGCCATTTTTTAACAATAGAATCATATTTTTGATAGTACACAGTGAACATAAAATACAACTTTGAGAAATCAAATATGAGACAATAATTGTTATTTTAAATTTCAAAATTATGAAATATAAAATAACAAGGCGCCTTGAGTCCTTGAATCTTTGTGTCCTTAAATCCTATCCTTGAGTCCATGAGTTCTTTAGGTGGGACTCAAGGCGCAAGGCGCCTTGAGGTGTTGCCTAGGCGCCTTACACCTTGCTGGGTGCCTTGCACCCTTGCTTGGCTCGTTGCCTTCGCCTGGCTTGACGCCATGCTTGCCTCATTGCCCAAGGAGAAATCCAAGGAGAATCTTCAATTCTTAGAGAGATAAAGCTTTGGAGGGAATGTGAGCATTGCTTGTCGGGAAGCCCGAGGTAAGCTAGTTCAGAGTTAAGAGCTTGCCGAGGAAGTCCGAGGTAACCTAGCTCAGAGGTAAGACTTTTTAAAAAGGAAAGGACAAGCCTTTAAAGAGGGACAACCTGAGGTAACCTAGTTCAGAGGAGAAGACAAAGATTCAAGGTCAAGCCGAGGAGAAGCCGAGGAGATCTTAGCCTAACCAACTTATACAAGGTCAAACCTTGGGAAAACATACAACAAGCGTCTTTCTCTCTTTCACTTACTTTATTTCTTTATAGAGGACAAACTCATCGCTCGGGTTACCTTGAGGGCAACCCTGCGCTCATAAGCGTGGTCTTCTCAATCGACGAAGCCTCACAACAGATGCTTCCAATGGTCTTATAGGACAACCCGAGGTAAGCTAGCTCAAACTTTCTTTCTTTATGGAAAGTAGGACAACCCGAGGATCACATCTCTGCCTCGTATTCGTCTTCGAGTCAGCCTAGACTTCGATCGTATTTGTCTTCGAGTCAGCCTAGACTTCGACGGAGGTCTTACCTGACATAAGGAGAGCGTTTAGCTCGTCTCGACCAAAGGTACGTTAAGTGACTTGACCCAAAAAGGGAGAGGAACAAAGTCACTCATCCATTCATGGGTGAGGGTGTTAACGCTCACTCATCATATGGGTGAGGGAGAGCGTAATTACATATATATGAAATGAAGATGCCTGGCTTTGAACCAGGAATTCCAGCCCGGGCAGGTATCTTTCCTATTAGATTACGTCTTTCGGTGAGCCCAAAAGGGGCTCTATAGGTGACTTTAGATGGTAAACTAAAGAGAAGGAGAAACAACCGCTCCCTCTAATCAATCATTAACCAAAAGGATTGATTTCGCCTTAGTACAAGGCCAATGGTAATATAATTAGGAAAAGATAAAAGCTACCCAGCTTTCGTATCTCCCATAGTAGCTACTAAAGGTACAGATCCATGCATCTGTGTGTCTCTCTGTGAAGAGATAATACCTAACTCATAACTCAAGAATACCAAATTGATTTTCAATTCAGGAACCAACTCATTATATCATCATCTACAAATACCCATGTATGAACATGTTTATCACACAAAACAAGACATTTACGATCGTGGTAGGGTTTTGACCTATAAATAATTTCTGATCGCGATTTTATAATAAGTGTATCAATGTTTGCGTACATGCTGGGGGGATCTATGTAGAGAACAACAATTTTCATAATCTCATATATTTATTTAAATATAATACCGGAAAGAGCGTACCCCAAGAGAGGGTAGCGAGGTTTTTTGTTGCACTAGGATAGAGGGCTCCGGGAGGGCATACATGTGTGACATCTGACAAGGCAAACATAGGATGACCAGGGTTAGAATAACAGAGCTTATGAATTGATTTGAATACTTCCTGAAGGGGCACTTTTTGGGCGCTGAGTGACAACAGCTGAATCCGAGCAGGGTAGATAGCATCAGCGGTCTGAAGAGCGAAAATCGATAGATTCTGGTCTAATCAAAAGGCTTGATGGTGCCAAAAGCTTGATGGTCTAAATAGCAGTAAGCTAAAGCAGAGGGGGCCCTCCCCTGAGGGGAGGAGGGGGAGGGGCCCCATGACCTTTATAAGTGATTGTTTACGTTATAATGTTATTTGACATTACCCCTAAAGGTGTACTTTGAGTAACATATGATAGGGAAAACATAAGATGACCCTGACCAGGGTCAGAATAGTAGAGCTTATGAATTTAGAGGAAGCCCGAGGAGCAAAGCTAGGAAGCCCGAAGAGCAAACCTCTTACTTGAATGAAAGGCAAGGGAAACTGAAAAGGCGACATGAGGCGATGCGACTTGAGCCGAATCAAAGGCGACATGAGGCGATGCGAAGGCTACTTGAAATGAAGGCTACTTGAGGTGATGCGACATGATCCGTGAGAGGCGACTTGAGCATTCACAATGAATGTTGTTGTAAGCTTTTTTTTTGATTTTACCTCTAAGGTGGGGTGTTTTGCTTGTGTTCCATATATATATATATATATATATATATATATATATATATATATATATAATCAAAGTCATAGTCATAATAGTTACACTGTAAAATACATATGTCCCACATCCATTTTAGGATGATAACAAAAACTAAGAAATTTAACTCCAAAATTCTGGACTCTAAGCCATAGCTTTAAAATAGATCACTTCATACACGAAATTCAAACCTGCAAAAAAACAGAATTCAAAAATTAAAAATTTACAATTCAAACATGTGAAATAATACAGAATTCAAAAATTGTGATTAAAACAAAATTGACATACATACCAAAAGAGTGGATATTTCATCCTCCAACATACTCTTTCCCACACAATATATTGTAAACATATTTTCCACCAAATATAATTTAGACATCTGTAAAAATAAAAAACATAATAAAAAAACAACACATTTTAGCATATATACTGTAACTAAATATTAAATAAACAATAAGAAATAATAACAAAACCAACCATAGTTAAACAGATTTAAGATATAGTTACTCTTCAATTAAGAGTACATGATTTAATCAATTTGTAAATCTATCTAAAATCTTAAAAAAATTTAAAGAGAAAAATTATGTTCTTCGTAAAAAAACAAATTTCATTAGAGTTAGATAATAATCTGAAAATAAATATAGAATTGTGTATGAAGAAAGTTTACAAATCTTCATATTAAGTCATTCTTCCAATGAAATACTTATCTCTTTGTGGATAAGGTCTCAAATCCATCAGGTGAAATTCCCCTTGTGGATAAGGTTTCAAATCCTTCAAGTGAAATTCCCCTTGTGGATAAAGTCCCAAATCTTTCAGGTGAAATTCTCATTCAGGTGATGTTATCATGTTCTTAGTAAAACAAATTGTGAGTTAGAATTATATAATAATCTAAAAATAAATATAGAACTGTGTATGAAAAAAATGAACACAAATCTCCATATTAAGTCATTCTTCCAAAAAAATACTTATCTCCTTGTGGATAAAGTCCAAAATCCTTCAGGTAAGATTCTCCTTGTAGATAAAGTCCAAAATCCTTAAGAAATTCTCATCCCAGGTGATGTTATTTGATCATATTTACACAACAATAAAATACTAATCTCCTTAGCAGTTAAATACTTATTTCTTCTTCTTCTGCAGTGGTCATATAATCAAATTCCATGATCCCTTTCAAACTAAAGGACTCATAAATCTCCATATTAAGCCATTCTTCCAAAAAACTACTTATTATCTAAAAAAATTCAGAAATCATAATTTTAAAAACCATTCTTTCGGAAAATACTTATCTCCTCTTTCTTCGATGGAATAGATGTTCTCATATAATTTTGCATGTACATGAAGAAAACACAAATCTGCACATGTCTATTAACTCATTCTCCAAAAACCATTTAAATGAGATGTATTCATATTAGATATAATGAAATGCTCTTTGAAATTATGTGAGCGAGATCACATATACAATATGTGTGAGCTTATTTGTAAATCTAATTGAATGTTGGTTTTTGTGATTAGTAACCAATTTTGTTAAGAGTTTGACAATATCCTGGCAAGAATGGATTCCCTTTGTTGTATGTAGAAAACAAAAATTTGTCCATACTACGCTATTCTTGGACAAGAAAGCAAGGAATGCAATCGAGAAAAATTTATAAACTCTCTTTTCTGATGTGGGATAGAGTCTGTTCTCAAATATTCAAACATGTTTAAGTTCAAAATTAGGTCTTCATCATGATCTAACCTTAAATAAGTTTGAATGTACACCATTTAAAACAACGATAAACTTATCTAGGGGTTCTATATATTTCAAAATAATTTATCAAAGCGTTGAAAAATAAAGGCTAAACTAAAAATTTGAGAAAACAAAAATTTGATAAAAGTCAAGAAAATACATTTATGAATCATCATGAATGAACACATCCTTCCCATATCTGGGTGCTTCCTCTGCTTCCTCCTCAATCCCAATATCCCTCCCCAACACACTCTCAGGTACTCACTTTTCCACATTAGCCTATATAACACATTTCAAATTTGAAAATTTGAAAAATTACATTTAAATGATTATAACACATTAAATTAAATGATTTTAAGACATTAAATGATACCTGTGAACTTCCACCCTCTTCAAACTCTCCCAATGAGAATTGAGACAAGTCTGACCAAGTAGTAGGAGATGGAATATGGATCTGTTAACAACACAACTAAGAACTGAATCTAAGATTCAATGTGTTCACAATTATACAAAATTATAAATGTTGTTGATCTCTTATTCAAAAGAGTGAATATTGAACAACTATTAGAGAACACATACCTTATTCAACTCATCCAAATTTAAATTGTCGAATCAAGTACCCTACCGACTGAAGATTCGTTTAACATATCTCCAAACTGCAATTAATGGCAAGAAGAACTCGATTATTTCTATAGAGACAATGATATCTAAATCTAGAACTAGAAGTAGACTAGATCATAAAATGCGTCAAAATTTTCCTAAATAGAACACATATCAATCTGCGGTTTGGGTCATCATTCTGAATGACCTTCTTCCAACCATCCTTGCAAAATTTTGCATACTTCAAAACATTTTTTGCTGACATTGTATCTAACTCTGCATCTGTTTTATCAACAAATGTGGCCCGGGAATCGACTTCCGTTCGCTGACGCTTCATGCCAATATCAACACCATAAAAAATAGCTTCCAAATTTTCCCCGATTGCAGTCCTGGCCTCTTTGCCAACTTCTGATGTAGTCTAGACCTATGAAAGTGAAGCAAATTCCCCTGTTGGGAGAGGTACTAAAGGTTGTGGAGGCTTCGGCACTGCCGCACTTCGATATGCCCTTTTGCGGTCATATGTACGTCCTTTACCAGTCCCATAATATTTGTACGATATGCTAGTATAATCAGGGTGCATCTGCAAGAAAAAATCTGCAAACAAATGTCTTGTAAAATAGTGTGGAACCTCATCGTTCCGCGATAATTTCCCATATGCCGCCAAAAAATTGTTATACAGATTTCCTGCAATGTCAAGGTGCTTAAAATATTGCACCTTCAACATCTTTCTCTTTGGGCCCTCTTTGAAATTGAACGTAGAAATGACGTCTTCTTTTGAAACTCTATTTTTTACTGCTTCCCATTTATTAGGACCCATCACCTCTGACTTTCGCTGCCTCATTAGATCGAAAAAACTGTCAGTGGTTTGCCCCATCTTCTGATATGCATCCATAAAGTTTTCCAGTGAATGAAAAACAATTTACAAACTTTGTTTGCTCTCCTGAGGGAGTTCCAAGAACACCAAATCATTTTCCAACCTCTTTTTAACACCCGAGCATCGCTCAAGCGTCATTGCTTCAGTATTCCTTTCCCAGGGAAGTTCATCACCAACATCTGAAGGATAGGTGGATGTAGGCGTGTAATCCTCTGTTTCTTGATAACACGACCTCTTAAATCCACCTTCACCCTCTACACCGACATTTGAATCTTCGTGAAAACCACTCTCATTGTTGGCCCTTGCTCTAAATTGACTGTCTACACACACATTTGAAAGTAACTTCAAGATTTAACCTCACATAAATTTAAATACAAAAAATACAACAAGAATAAACAAATCAAAGAAAATTACCAGAAATATTATCTTTTCCAGAGGTATTCCTTACATTCTCAGGTGTAGGAGTATCGATGCACAACCTATCTAAGAAGGCTGCATCCATAACACTAGCCTGAGCAAGTTTTGCAGTTGATCTGTTCGCAGACTCGTTTGAAAATCTCCTCTGACGAGATTTTTGTTTCTCACTCAGAGTCTCAGTCGAAGAAGGAGTTCTTGTTCTTCCTTCTTGAGAATACCTAAAGCGTTTGCGAGGAATGTTTGGAGAATCCCGTGTTGACATCTCTCCTCAATGTCTATCCACAATGCAAAGTTTATCAATAAAAATGCAGAGATGTACACAAGTTCAAGCAATTAAAAATGCATCTAGATAAATCGAGGTTTTAATCAATCAAACCACATAGGTACTTGCTCATTAGAAGGCGTAAAGATTAGAAATTCAACCATGAACCAATAAACTCAAATATAAGTAAGAGATCCATAGACAACAGGGAAAATTATTATTCTTCACTCATCATCCATGCATAGAAAAGTAGGGCATTTGAATCTATAGGTATTTAAACAACGAAGTGACGACCGTTGATTCGGCTCCTGGCTGACTGCTCAGGCACAAACTAATGACTAAAGGGATAAGTGACAGAATATAAAACCACAATATTTTCATAATAATCAGTAAAACCCACACATAGAAGTCATTGAAATCAGAAGTTGGGTTTTCCAAGGGATTGTCATTCAACTTAGAGGTTTATCATTCATAATCCACATCAAAGAAGAAGACACAAAGACTGAACATTCAACTATGAATCAATCAACTAAAATATAAGTAAGGGATATAGAGCAGGACAAATTCTTATCCTTCACTCATCATCCATGCACAAAAAAACAGGGCATTTGAATCTATAGGTCTTTAAAGACCGAAGTGACGACTGTCGATTCGGCTCCTGGTCGACTGCTCAGGAAAGGACCGATGACTAAAGGGATAAGGGACAGAAGATAAAACCACAATATTTTCATAATAATCAATAAAACTTGATCGACATATAAATATGAGGTGGAACAAATGTAATTTTTTTGATAATGTTATATTATATAACATATGAACTGTGCAAATGCTATATTCTATATTTGGATCACTTGAGAGATTTAAGGACAAATTGTTGGATAGTTGTGGATATAGTTGAACTAAATAAATAACTGTGAAATATTTTATGGTCACCTAAAGTTACATAAAGGGACCTAATTTTACTATAAACTAAGGGATTTCCACTAAGGGATACATAAAGGGACCTAATTTTACTATAAACTAAGGGATCTCCACTAAAATATTTCCACTAAGGGATTTATACCTAATTGTTACATAAAGAAACCATATTTCCACTAAGGGATTTCTTAACTATAAACTCCCTAACTCCCTTGCTTGATATAGTTTTGAGTTCAGGGACCTAATTTTACTATAAACTAAGGGGTTTCTACTAAAAGATTTCCACTAAGGGATTTATACCTAATTGTTGTACATAGAGGAACCATATTTCCACTAAGGGATTTCTTAACTATAAACTCCCTAAATCCCTTGCTTGATATAGTTTTGAGTTTAGGGACCTAATTTTTCTATAAACTAAGGGATTTCCATTAAAAGATTTTCACTAAGGGATTTATACCTAATTGTTACATAAAGAAACCATATTTCTACTAAGGGATTTCTTAACTATAAACTCCCTAACTCCCTTGCTTGATATAGTTTTGAGTTTATTTGTTGTTGATTATTAAACCTAACATCATATCCCTCCATGTCCAAAACCTATTTTTACCTTGAAAACAATTGTAAATCGTATGAATTTTGGCTCTAGGAAAAAAATAAACCCCTTTTGAGACACTCATCAATCTTGTTATATTATATATGGATTTGAAGATTTGGGTTGTAGCGTTTCTATATAATCATGGAGAAATACTGAGAAAATTCAAAAGTGTAAATATAATTTATAATCTTATAATTAATATCATACAACCTATCCTATCCTCATATAATTAGTTATTTCCCCATTAAGAGAATGACTAAAACTAGGTACCTAATGTACATGCACAAGAGACTACTAACATGAAAGAAAATACATGCTACCTATGATTTCTTCAAACTCTAGTCAAAGCCAACTATGGCTTAATGGGGGTTGGCATAAAGATACCAATTCTTGGTTCAATCATTTGAGAATGGAGAAGGAGATCACTCTACAGAACATTGATATACCATTAAAAATACTATTAAATCAAAATTCAATGAAATATAAATACTTATAAAGAGATTTTGTTAACTAGAAGGTAGGGATAAAATGTGGCTTCTAACATAAAAACTCTGATATGATATGGGTTTTCATTAGAAAATGTTTCTACTATGAGTGGATATATCATTAGTGTTAGGTCACATGGCCCTCATAACATTATGATTCCTTATTTCCTCACATAGTTCATACCATGTTTAAATTATAACAATTCGATTTTAAAGATGGATGAATGTTAAATTATTATTCTTTCTTTAATGAGGATTATTTGAAGTTTGATTTACTTTATTTATTTGTATGCATGATTAGTTGTGAACATCTTAAAAATATGCATATAAGGAACATCACTTGTTATTATCGTCTACGTGTGGTATATGTATGTGCTAGCCATGCCTACATATCCAACACAAATCCAATATTATGGTGCAATAAACACATTAGTTACTAATGTCTAGGTTATTAATGAATTAATTAATAAGTTGTCAATTTGAAATTATATTATATATAAATATAAATATCATCAGTAAGATAAGCATTCAATAACTTTGGTCAATATGTGTGAAGTAATAAATGAGTATAATAATTAGTTCCCATCTAATACTCTTTTATTTCTATAAATTAGACTTTATCATCCAAAATGAAGTATTCGT
>ML821238.1:48318-73037 GCA_009831015.1 Picea engelmannii
AACACTTTGAACCTAGTTTTATTTGATAAATTCATTCTTAAAAAAATTGTCACTTGTGATTACTTCTTTTTAATAATATTTTTTTAAGACTCTTGTACACTATGAAATTGTGTTTAAAAATACGATGCACTCAAGAAATAATTGTTCCATATAGATTCTTGTTCTTGAACTACAATCATACAATATGACAATAGATTATTCTTTGTCAAGTACAATGCCATATTCACTCTTTGCAATTCAATTCCATCTTACTCATGGTTGTTTATACATTCCTTCTATGTGGCTCTTGGTGTATCACCTATTGCAACATATTTTTTCACTCATTAAAAATGAATTTATTTTGACCTAGATAAAATGAAATTTTATTCTTTTCAAAAATTTAGATTATTTTAATTTTTTGGGATGCTAAGTTACAATGGTTGTCATTTTGAATTCTATGAGTTCGAAATGAGTAGAGGTAGTAACAACATTGTAGTATGACTTTTATTGGGCTTCTCCACTTCCCCGAAAATTTATCTTATCTATATCAATTATTAAACAAATTCTTTATATAGTTATTGAGCATAATTTTGAGAATTAACTCATCCTATAATTTTTTCTTAATAAATATTAATTATTTAATCAATTCTTAAGCTTGTTATTGAGTATAATTTTGAAATTTAGTTTATGTTATTTTAGGTTGCACATTTATGCAAATGAAACTACTTCCCAATATAGAAGGAAAGATACATAAACTGAATCTAAGTGTAAAGCGTATATATTCTCTTGGTCCACCTTTATTACATTTTCATTCTTTCAATCGAGTCCTTTTGTTTATTTTTTAAATATTAGATACGTGCCTTGATAGTTTTGAATTTCTTATTTAAATAATTTTTAAGTTATTTGAATTTACCAAATTTAAGGGGTCCATATTGAGTTCAATAATATCTTTACATATTAATATCATGTAAATGAAATTCAAAGTTAGGCATGCCAATTCAATTTACAATGGGATTTTGAACCCCGATGAGACGAAGTTTTTGAACCCTTGGGAATGGGTTAAGAAATGGCAGGTATGTAATACTACAAGAACTTGTACCCTGCGGTGATGTGGTTTCACTACAGGCAGGGTGACTAAAGTGCTTCACCCACCCTTGGCTGTGCTCCTACCTTTACCCCTAATGTTGGGACCGGATCAACTCCATCTCGGGAAAGGAAAGTGAGCAGACAATGGACAACCTGAAAGCCTCCGGAGAGGTACATTCACACTTCTGACTCCAAACAGACCGCTTGTTCTATTCAATACAATAAACATGGAACTGCCATATGACTGAAAGCCAATTGAAGCAATAACCATAATGAAGCTTTCTTGAGAGAATCATGCTTTCATATCAGGATCCATAGACGGTAGGCCTATGGCCCGTTCATTTCATCATCATGGATCTCTTCGGAAATAAGTGTTGGCACCTCCTTACGTTTGAGCCAACCTCCATCAGCTCAAGATCCCATCCAGTCTAGTGGGGTCTCATGTGGGACTAGAATGGGCGCTGGTTCAAGCTATCGGTTACCGAAGGAGTTGTGTCGTTTGGTGGCCAATGTAAACAAGTCTTTTCTGTTGCCATTTCAATTCGATTAACGGGTTCAACTACAATTGGATCTTCTACTTGAAGGGATTTATGGTTTTTATTGACCGGGATCAGGGTTGGCTTCCACTTGACATCAACAAGGTTGAAAACAACAAGGAGCATAGACTACCCAACATAGAATGGTTCTTCTTCATGGGATACGACATACAAATAGGTGAAAGAATCATTTTGCGCCTTATATTAGATATATGTAATCCTGAGTTTTTATTTTTATTTTTTAAATATTAGATATGTGCATTGATAGTTTTGACTTTCTTTTTTAAATAATTTTGAAATTATTTGAACTTACCAAATTTAAGGGGTCCATATTGAGTTCAATAATATCTTTACATATTAATATCATTTAAATGAAATTCAAAGTTAGGCATGCCAATTCAATTTACAATGGGTTATACAGAAAGGTGACTTCGGTTATATATATATGTTTCACTCATCAAGCATCTTAAATGGAAAACTCTATCCATCTCTCTCTCTCTCTCTCTCTCTCTCTATATATATATATATATATATATATATATATATATGTTCCTTGGGGTTTATGCTAAATTCAAATATTATGTTCATAAGGGTTTAAATTTCCACTTAAAAAGTAATTGCCACAAGTAACTCTAGTGCTCGAGTAATCATTTTGCACTGAAATTTCCAGGTTTTAATTTCTAAATAAGGGTTTTAAAAAGGGGGAAGTGAATCTATTTTCTTTCACATGGTGGCATAGGTACCTAAATTTTGGCAGCAAATCCTTAATCTAAACAATGTTTTGTACTTAAATAATATCTAATATTCACTTTCAGTAATCGAAGATGAAATTTTCATTACAACCTACTTGGCTAATCAAACTACTCTTGTGCAAGTTGTTGTTTACCATTTGTCTCATGCTTAGGAGTTGGTGATTCTTACAAGTGCACATCCTTGGTACAAATGGTAAAACAAATATTTCTTCACTCATTAATTTTGATTTCATGTTCCTAAATTTTTCCTTTAACAACTAAAAGGATTAGATCTAGGTTTGATGTTGGTTTATCACACTCTAAAGGAATAATTATAAATTAAACTTCAGACGAAACTAAAATTCGAAATAGCTTTCAGACAAAAGCGACATTCTAAATTTAACCTTCACACTGAATTATAATTTGAAATAACTTCAGGCAAAAACAAAATTTTAAATTAAACCTTCAAATCGAAATAACTGAACCGGATTGGTTTATCACACTATAAAGGAATAATTCTAAATTAAACTTTAGACGGAACTAAAATTCGAAATAGCTTTTAGACATAAGCGAAATTCGAAATAGTGACTTGGCCGCAGGGGCCCAACCCTGTGGCCAAGCCGTTGGCGTGCCCACGGCTTGGCCATAAGGCTGCCCCCCCGCGACCAAGTCACATTCCAGTGGCAGTACATCAGATCAGATAATTCATGTACTTAGATATATAATTTGTTTTTAGTGGCAGTAAATGCTTTATAATTCAATGTATGTATATATATATATATATATATATATATATATATATATATATATATATATATATATATATATATATATATATATATATATTTATTTATTTATTTATTATTAAATATAAAAACAAGAACCGATGAACAGATTTATATTTAAAGAAATAGAAGAACATATTTATATAAGAACATGAACAAGATTTATATAATAACAAGAACATGACTTATATAAGAACAGAAGAACATGATTTATATAAGAACAATAACAAATGAACATATTTATATTTAAAGAATAGAAAAACAGATTTATATTTAAAGAAATAGAATAACAGATTTATAATTAAAAAACAAAGAAATAGAAGAACATATTTATTTGTAATATATTTACAAATCTACATTACAAATCTACGAATTAAATTACATTACAAATCTACGAATTAAATTACAAATCTACAAATTAAATTATAAATCAAAATTAAATTATAAATTACAAATATCCACCCCAACCCCTACTCTTCACCCCAACCCCTACTCTTAACAGCTATCTGAAACTTATAAATTGTACTCTTCACCCAACCCCTACTCCACACAACTATTTGAAACTTTTTAAAAGTTGCAAAGCAACTTGAAAAAAAAGGTTTTATATATTACTAGTTAAACAACAATATCCAAGAATTAGATAGAGATAGGGTGATGACTATAGGAATAAACCATATCGATAAGCTAAATACGATAGGTGGTTGTGATATATCAATAAGAGTCAATACAACAGTATAGATAAACTTAAAGTGGTGTCTAATACTTAATACTCAAATCATAATGGCATTCAAAGGGCATTGTTTATCCTAATAAAGGTAAAGCTATGTTCATAGTCACCACCATTGTTCTTGTTACATATCATACCAATGATTACGAAGCTCGTAATTAGTGTAATGTTTATGTTACTGGTTTGCTTATACTAGTCTGTTACAAGGAGAATTCAACTGCGTACAACTTATGGAATGCTTAGTTACATCAATAGTGTTTAGCTTAGAGATAACTCTTATAGCTACCTGTATTTACATAATCTGAAACTTATAACACAACACAAATCTAATTAAAAATAAAAAAAATTAATTTAAATTTCATTTCTAATTTAGATATAAATTTAAAATTAAATTCAAAATATTCTTTGAAATTTGATAGGTTGTACATGAGACTAACGTTGTCTGTGGATATTGTGGAGATTTTCTGGATATTATTTGAAACAAAAGGAAGCAAACAGGCTGTGACATGGCCGCGGGTGTCCAGCTCTGTGGCCAAGCGTCCAGCTCTGTGGCCAAGCCGTGGGCATGCCCACAGCTTGGCCACAGAGCTGGACACTCGCGGCCATGTCACAACACAAATTTAATTAAAAATAAAAAAAATAATTTAAATTTAATTTCTAAATTATATATAAAATTAAAATTAAATTCAAAATATTCTTTGAAATTTGATAGGTTGTACATGAGACTAACACTGTCTGTGGAGATTTTCTGGATATTGTTTTAAACGAAAGGAAGAAAATGGGCTGTGACATGGCTGCGAGTGTCCAACTCTGTGGCCAAGCTGTGGGAATGCCCATGGCCTGGCCATAGAGCTGGACACCCGCGACCATGTCACAAAACAAATTTAATTAAAAATAAAAAAATTTAATTTAAATTTAATTTCTAAATTACATACAAATTTAAATTTGAAATTAAAATATTTACATACCTGCAGATCAGAAGGCCCGTCCGCCCGCAGAACAACGCGTCAACAACTCAAATGAAAAATGACCACAAAAACTGACCGCACAAACAACTCCGCCAAAAGCTCCGCCACAGAGATAGACACCCGCGACCATTTACAAAACAAATTTAATTAAAAATTAAAAAAATTGATTTAAATTTTATTTCTAAATTACATACAAATTTAAATTTGAAATTAGAATATTTACATACCTGCAGCAGATCCGAATGCCTATCCACCCGTAGAAGACCGTGCCAACAACTCTGCAACAAGCTCCGCCAACAGACCGACCGCGCCAACAACTAATGACAAACAACCGCAACAAACAACCACTACAAGCCTCACTATCACTATCACTCAACAGACCTCACTATCGCTATCACTCTCCAAGAGCTCAAAAGACCAAATAGTTGTAGTGTGAGGTTAATATATAAACAATTGTTCGGACGAAACATTCTTTCGGTCGAAAGAATGTTTTGGCCTAAAGAATTTTTCGGCTGAAATATATTTTCGATCGGAATATCTTTCGACCGAAAGAATATTGCCGGATGAAAAAAATGCATCTGGCTAAAATTCTACATGAAAATTGAGGGCGTCGTGACTATGCCGTTCGATTTTACGTTTAATTGTTCGGCCAAAAAAAATATCTTTCGGCCAGAAAAAAAAAAGTTTGGCCGAAACAACGTCTTTCGAAATTTTGGCGATCCGATTGTCATGAAAGTGTTACCCAGCTCCATGAATTTACCCTAATACATCATCATCATTAATAACAACACAAATCTGATACAACATCAACAACAACAATATCACAACACGAAGGCTGGAGCATCATCAACATCAACACTAGGCTGGAAATCTTTAGCACGAAGCTGACATCCCATCAACATCAACACTAAGCTGGAAATCTTCAGCACGAAGCTAACATCTCATCAACATCAACACGAAGCTGGATATCTTCAGCATGAGGCTGACATATCAACAACATCAACACGAAGCTGCAAATATTCATCACTAGGTTGGCATCACAACAACATTAGCACGAAGCTGAAAATATTCAACACTAGGATGGAATCACAACAACATCAACATGAAGCAAGAAATCTTCATCACAAGGCTGGCATCACAACAACATCAACACGAAGCTGGAAATCTTCAGCACAAGGCTGACATCAACACTACTCCCCCTTTCGAGGGAGGTCCTATTGGACTACACAAATCTTGTCTCGAAAGTGCTCAAACTTTACACGAGACAGAGGCTTGGTCAACACATCTGCAACATGTTCATCCGTGCCAACATAATGGATATTTATGTCTCCTCTTTGCACCATATCACGAATGAAGTGATACCATATCTCTATGAGCTTCGACTCATCATGGAACACATCATCTTTATACAACTCTGGTTATCACATAGAATCACGGTGGCTTCCATCTCCAGATAAAATGGATCTGTCAACAACATCCGAAGCCATATGGCTTCACAATTGGCGAAACATGAAGCAATGTATTCTGCTTCTGCCGTGTTGGGAGAAATGATGGATTGCTCCCTACTTTGCCATGAAGTCATGGCTGACCTCAGACTAAAACAACATCCTGAAGTTCTCTTTTTGAATCAATATATCCATACAATATGAAGTCATGATCTCTAGTATAACAGAGACCAAAATCCAATGTACCCTTAAGGTATCTCATCTCATGTTTTACATCTAGAAGGTGAACACGTCTGGGTTCTACCAGACATTGAATCAAAAGGTGTTCTCAATAAAACATATATATCTGGTCTGTTATTCGTCAGATACATCTATGAACCAATAATTTGTCTGTATAGAGTAACATCAACCAATTTAGACGAGGTATCTACTAGGAGCTTCAACTTCGTTTCCATGGGTGTTTTCATGGATTTATATTCCAACATATCAAACCTCTTTAGTATTTCAATTGCATACTTCCCTTGGTTAAGGAAGATCTTTTTTGGGCTCTGCCAAACTTCAAGACCTAAGTAATAATGCATCAGGCCTAGGTCTTTCATCTCAAATTCTGCAATGAGCTTCTTCTTACAATTTTGTGATGATATTTTCTTCCCTAGTTAAGAATAAGTCATCCACATACAACACTAATATAACTAGCTCATAACCTTTAAGTAAAGGTTATAATCAACTTTACTCTTGGTAAATCCCAAGCTCGTCAATAAATTGTCGATTCCTCCATACCAAGATCTAGGAGCTTCCTTCATCTTGCAGATATGAGTCTTTCTATCTTCCACTTCAAATCAATTTTTCACATCACTTTGTACCAACCTGGCACACTTGCTCAGCTGCAACTCAATTTGCACAATCATGTGCTAGCTCTATGTGCTCTCTACAAAGAACTATCTATCTCACTACCTGAGAGTATGCCCTCTCCTCTTTCTTCAACTGTCCCTTCTGGAACTGGGGCTCTGCACCTACAGTTGCTCTGAAGTTGAGAATGAATGCTCCATTCTCACCGTGTCTACTGAAATATGAATGTAACTCCTCTACTTCATCACGACATCAACTTCATCTGAAACTGAGAGTGGATCAATAACTGATATTGAAGGTATCTCTTCTTCTTTCATGGAGATAACTCTATATTTTATTTTAGTAATGTCTCCATGACCCAACTAATGTACTGCACAAATTGCCACTCAATTTTAAATATGGGGATTTCTCCTCCTGCATTTCATACTATATATGAATCATGGTTGTTCTGGTTGTCTTCATGAATACTAGAACTATTTCTTCAATTAATGGAGTACGTGTCTCTTCATAGTCTTCTCCCTCTTGCTGGGAGAATCCTCTAGACACACATCAGGCTTTGTACATCTACAACATGCTTGACTTGTTAGATCAATATTGGAAGTTAATACTGACTTCTCTTCTAATATCATGGAATAAATCTATATCCTAGTCTTTCTGATTGGCTTCCTTCTCTGTCACTGAAACAAGGGAATCTTCCCAAGAAATTTCATATCTCCTAGAAGTTTCTGAAGCTACGATCTAGTCTTCTCATGGCATCTATCTCCCAGTCCTAGAAGTTGTTTCTTCATCTGATCCTTTCTGAGATCATGATTACTCTTGATCTCTTCTTAGTCTACAAGGACTTCATCATCTCTTATGGGGTATACTTGGTGTTGAATACCAAGTCTAAATATGAAAAGCTAAGTCAGACTTCAAGTGAATTCTAGTTCCTTTCAAGGTGGCTTCATTATCCTTTGAACAAGTCTACTGTGAGTTCTTGTTCTAATTTTTGGTCATCTTTGGAGCCTTCTTCTCCTTACAATCAATCTCCATATGAAATACTATGGATTTCAAAAGATAGCTTCTTCTTCATCTTTGATATAGGAGCATCGCCTTCATAGTCATCAGTGCACACGTGGAGGAGAGAAGAATGACATTTCAGCAAAGCCAGAAATTCAAATCGAGCATTAACTCATGATTTATTTGGGTTGTTGAGATATTTTGTTGAGCAAATTTTAAAATCGTAACTTGTTTCTAAAGTCTCTAAGGACTGTAAGAAATCACAGACATGGAGTGTTTACTTTGTCTGATAGTAATTAGCAGCTATCATATAAGGACTGAGTAGGTAATAGTTTTAAGTCTAAATTGATAGATTTCAGGAATAGAACGAGAGAGCTCAGGGAGCCGGTCCTTAGAAAGTTTTCATTTCCATTGTAAGAGGAGATCAAGATCGATAGATTAGAATAGAACAAAGTAGAACAAAATAGCAGGAACACCATGTAATTTTTTTTTTCCAGTAATGAATAGAATAGATAGGAGATTGTCATATATTTGTGTTCATTACTATTTAAAGAAAAGTGTGTTGTATTCTGTGTGATGTTCATATTTTCATTCTCATTTCCTATTGAGAGTGGAGAGAATGACTGTATGATTCTATAACGAAATTGGATAAGTTTCAGTTGTTTTTCTACTGAACCGTGTATGCAAGGTGTGCATTCCCTAACGCAAGGTGTGCATTAACTGGATCTCAGAACGATTCAGAGAGGGGGGTTCAGAGAAGAACAAGGAGACTTGATATTCCAGGTGCAAGGAGTGCACAGAACTTAGAGATGAATAAGTTCGAAGAAACAACAAAGAAGAACGCTAGGAGGGCGTGAGGTATTTTATTTTCAAGAAAATCCCTTCGAATCTGAGTTATTCAAAATCCTTGAACGCAAGGTGTGCGCAGGAGTTTGAATATTTAAGGAGAAGAAGCTCAGGAGGGAGTGCGTTTTCGTTCACAGAGATCCAACTTAAGAAGGAATGAAGATTTAGTCCTTGACACTTATAATATTTCCTAAGTCTGGCAAGAAAAGTCGTAGAAGCTCAGGGGGGAGACCACAATAACTGTCAGATCTGAACACAAAGAACTGATAGCCGTCGAATCTAGATAGCCGTCAGATCCGTGGAAGCAGCGCGAACCTTAGCGCCTTGTGCCCAAAGGAGGATTTCAGAATTCGGTGCCTGGTGGAACAAGGGTGAAGTTCCTTTGGACTCACGTGTTGCGAAATCCCGATGACTGTCAGATTTCACGGAAGACACCCGTCAAGTAGGGAAGAGATTGAGAGTTGGGACACGTGGCGAGTAGTCGGTGTTTGGGAGAATCACCGAAAGAATCAAGACCATCCATCATGGAGAGGACAGGTGGTGACAATATCTGATCGACTGGGGAATTGAACACCGGGGAAATCATGAGGAGAAGAGCGGAGGATTTGTGAGAAGGAAAACCATGAAATCATCCAGACCATCCCTCAGAAAGAATAAGACGGAGGATCTTGACCGTTGGTCAAGGGGCAGCGGAGACCGTCAATCCAGTGCGAAAAGATTTTGGAGTTTCGACGTTCGGGGAACTGAAGGTGGAGGATCTTTTGGTCTCGCAAGTTGCGAAACCACGATGTGCTCAAGGTTTGACCCTAGGTCACGGNTATGGCGATCCACTAAGGGAGGCGTTAAAAGAACATGGGGTCCTTTCAGAGTTCGAAACTTTGGGAATCGAGAAGTAGGAGAGCATGTTCGCTGGTTTGCCGAACTGCGAACTCCGATAGCCCTTTTAGTGTAGATGCGTGGTCGTGGGGCATGGTCACGTGAGGTAGGAGCTAAGAATCTTAAGCCTGTCGGAGGTCGGGGATTCAAATTGTAAAAGAAGTGCCCGTCGGAGGTCGGGGATTCAAATTGTAAAAGAAGTGCTTTGCACCGTGACTCCTTGAGTCGCGAAAGCTGAAACACCCCTTGGGTGTAGGCCATGGTCACAACATAGTGGTTGAATGGAAGAGGAGTAAGGGAAGAGGGCTAGCGCTTAGCTAGAGCCCCCAATCAGGATTCAGGGATTCAAGTTGCAAAAGAACGGGACGCTTGGATATAGAAGTCCCGATCTACGAAAAACGATTTTTGGTTTAGCGCAAGGTCACGACGAACGATCACATGGACCGAGATTTAAGCACATGCTAATCGACGTTAAGCTCTTTTCGACATTCAATGGTTGAAGAGACAAGGATTCTCCCTTGATAAATCTCAAATCGTGAAATTCGAAACACGACTTATGGGTAAGGCCGTGGTCATAAGGATGATCGCATGAAGGGGGATCTTGTGCTTGATGCTGGAGTCTTCACACACGAGTTCTAAAGAAGAGGACCTGTGGATTTGATTTATAGGGTTCCAGTGAGGACCTGAAAGAGTTGTTCCATCTCAGAGTTAGAGGACGATCCAGTGACCAGGAGGTCACGGACCCCACGTTGGGGTAGGGGTTTTCCTTCAGGTGGTATTAGAGCCAAAGAAAAATCTTTTAATTTTGTTTGCAGAACAATAGACAAAATAAGAATAGAGGAAGGTTGGTATCCTTTGTGGGAATTTCACTCTGTTGGGAGGTGACGCAGTGAAGTCATGCCGCCAAGAAGGCGCAGAGAAAATATAGAGATGGAAGAAGAAATGAGGTGATTCAGAATGAGGTTGGACGCCATGGAAACAACATAGAGAAGGGCACCAGATATTGGTAATGTCAATGAAGCCGAGAGTGAAGAAGAGGCTGAAGCTGGCGAAAATGTGGCAGAAGATGCTACACAAGACTGCTTGATAAAAGTTGTTTCAAAGATTGGGGCTAGAGCAAGGATAGAAGTACCTATGTACGAAGGTAATCTGGAAGTTGAATTTCTAGATTGGATACGCGCCATGGATAAGCACTTTGATTATGAAGATATTGAATAGGACAAAATGGTGAAGCATGCAATGACGAGATTGAAGGGTCACGCAGCATTATGGTGGGATGAACTGCAAGCCAAACGCAGAAGAAATGGTAAGCAAAAAATTAAAAGCTGGGATAGGATGGTAGCTAAGCTGAAAGATAAATTTATCCCAAAGGATTACTAGATCAATTTTTACAGGAGGTTGGAGAACCTGAAACATAGAGGTTTATCAGTGAAGGAGTACACTAAAGAGTTCTACAGACTGAACATTAGGGTTGGATGGAAGGAGAATGAAGATGAAAAGACAGCCAAATATATCAATGAGCTGAGATATGAAATCCAAGAAGAGATTAGCATGATGTATGTCAGTACAGTCGAGGATGCTTATCAAGCAGCCTTGAAAGCTCAGGAAAAAATAGCCAGGAGGCAAAGTCAATGAAGCAGAGGCAGAAATTCAAGCCGAGGCAAAGGAACCAGCAGGGAGAAGTTCTAGAAGTCAAATCCGGAAGCTGATAAGCAACATAGCCACCAAGAGAAGGGTGGAAGCTCTAAAGAAGGACAACATGGTGGACGAAGTTCTTTTCCCAGAGGTAGAGGAAGAGCCAGAGGAGGCATAGTTAAATTCTATACCTGTGGAAAGGAAGGGCACAAATATTGGGAATGTCCCGACAAAAAAAGAGAAGGCAGAGAAGCACACATTGCCGAAGCAGAGAAGCATGTGGAAGCAGAAGCTGCAGAAGGAGGAAGAAACCTCATGATGAGGAAAGTTCTTCTCAAACCAGAGAAGGAACCCGAAGAACTAGTTCAATGAACAAGTCTGTTCAGAACTGCTTGCAATACGAAAGACAGGGTTTGCAAGGTGATCATAGATAGTGGGAGCACGGATAATCTAGTATCCACAGAGATGGTGGAAAAGATGGAGTTGAAGAAAACTACACATCCAAGGCCATACAAAGTATTGTGGCTGTATAAAGGACATCAAGTCATGGTAAGTCAACAATTCTAAGTTGAGTTTAAAATAGGAGGTTACAAAGATGAAATATTGTGTGATATAATCCCTATGGATGTCTGTCATATTTTATTGGGAAGACCATGGCAATATGGCTGAAATGTTATTCATGATGGGAGGAATAATACCTATACCCTAGAAAAGAATGATAGGACACATATGTTGTTACCCATAGTAGACAAGGAGAAGGCAGAAGCTAGTTCACGCATACTTCTCATGAGTGGGAAGGAGCTCTTAAAGGAAGTCAAAGAAGAGAGAGAGATGCAGTTTGCTATTGTGAATAAGCCTAGAGTGATCCTTACAAATACTTATGTAGAATATTTGCCTATAGAAATCCAAGAACTATTAGAGAACTTTGCTGATATAGTTGTAGATGAGTTACCACACTCATTACCACCCATCAGGAGCATAATCCATCACATTGACCTTATTCCAGGAGCTAGTTTGCCAAACAAAGCAACTTATAGGTTGACACCTAGAGAGAATGAGGAAGTCAAGAATCAAGTCCAGGAGTTGTTGGATAAAGGGTTAGTCAGGGAAAGCCTAAGCCCATGTGCCACTACCGACTGTATTAAGCCCAAAGAAAGATGGAGGATGGAGAATGTGCACAGATTCTTGAGCCATCAACAAGATAACCATTAGGTACAGATTTCCTTTACCAAGGATGGATGATTTGATAGACTGCCTAAGTGGTGCAAGCTATTTTTCCAAGATAGATTTGAAGAGTGGATACCATCAAATAAGAGTGAGAGAAGGAGATGAATGGAAAACAACATTCAAGACAAATGAAGGATTATTTGAATGGATGTTCATGCCGTTTGGGTTGACAAATGCACCAAGCACATTCATGAGACTGATGAATGAAGTGTTGAAAGACTTCATTGGAAAAATTTTCATAGTATATCTAGATGACATACTAATCTTCAACAAAACAAAATGAGAACACTTAAGACATTTAACCGCAGTGATGGAAAGGTTACAACGAGATCAATTGCTAATAAATCTGAAGAAATGTTCTTTTATGAAGAAGGAGCTCATATATTTGGGATTTGTAATCTTTTCGAATGAATTGAAGATGGACCCAGAGAAGGTGAGAGCAATTAGAGAATGGCCATCACCAAGCAACCTGTTTGAAGTATGGCGTTTCCATGGGTTAGCGAGTTTTTATAGGAAATTTATCAGAAAATTCAGTGGCATATGTGCACCCATGTTGGATACTATGAAGAAGAAACACAAGTCCTTTAGTTGGAAAGAGGAAGCTGAAAAAGGTTTCAAAGTTTTGAAAGAGAACATCATAGAGCAACCAATTATGGTCTTACCAGCTTTTGGAAAAACATTTCAGGTGAGATGCGACGCAAGTGGATTAGCTATTGGAGCAGTCTTGAGCCAGGACAATAAGCTAGTTGCTTATTTCAGTGAGAAACTGAATGACGCCAAGAAAAAGTATTCCACGTATGACAATGATTTTTATGCAGTGATTCAAGCTTTAAAAAATTGGAGACATTATTTAATTCCTAAAGAATTTGTCTTGTATAGTGATAATCATGCTTTGTAATTTATTACTAGGCAAGAAAAGTTGAATCAAAAACATGCAAAATGGGTAGAATTCATGCAAAATTTTACTTTTGTTATCAAACACATTGTTGGAACTGCTAACAAAGTTGCATATGCTTTAAGCAGAAGAAATTTGATTGCACAAGAATTCCAAGTGGAGACATTGGGGTTCGAACACCTCAAGGAGATGTATACAGAAGATGCAGATTTCAAGGGAGTGTATGAGGCATGCAAGAATCCTTTATTGGGAGACAAAATCCCATGGAATGAATATTTAATTCAGGATGGATTATTGTTCAAGGGGAGCCAATTATGTATTCCAAAGTGCTTAATGAGAGACAACCTACTGAAAGAAAAACACAGTGGAGGTTTAGATGGACACTTTGGTCATGAAAAGACGTTTGCACAATTGAGCAATTCATATTATTGGATGAGAATGAGAGAAGAAGTGAAGAAGTTCGTGAACAAATGCAGAGTTTGTCAGTATGCAAAGGGAAGACAACAAAATACTGGTTTGTATCAGCCATTGCCAATTCCAGAGAGGGCATGGGATGCAATCAACATGGATTTTGTTTTGGGATTGCCTATAACTCAGAGAGGAAGAGATTCCATATTTGTTGTGGTGGACAGATTCTCGAAAATGGCACATTTCATACCATGCCATAAGACAAGTGATGCCACACACATTGCCAATTTGTTTTTCAGAGAAGTAGTGAGACTACATGGATTGCTGAGGAGCATAGTTTCAGACAGGGACACCAAATTTGTGGGACATTTTTGGAGGACTCTATGGAAAAGACTGGGGACGAACTTATCCTTTAGTTCAACATATCACCCTCAGACAGATGGACAAACTGAAGTAGTAAACAAAAGTCTGGGAAACCTACTGAGGAGTTTAGTCACTGAGCAAGGAAGACAATGAGATCAAATTTTGGCACAGGTAGAATTTGCATTCAACAATTTAGTGAACTGAAGCACATGGAAGAGTCCATTTGAAATTGTGTATGGTATACAACCAAGAGGGATTGCCGAATTAAGAGATTTGAGCCAAGATGAGTTCAGAAGCACTGGAGCAGAGGATTTTGAAGAAGAAATGAAAAAACTCCATGACAGAGTAAGAGAGAAGTTACAGGACAACAATCAGAAATACAAGAGCAAAGTTGACCAGAGAAGAAGAAAAATTCAATTTGAAGTTGGGGATGAAGTTTTAGCTCATTTGAGAAAAGAGAGATTCCCAAGGGGAATGTACAACAAATTGAAGATGAAAAAGATTGGGCCATGCAAAATTATCATAAAATTCGTAGCCAATGCTTATGAGATTGAGTTGTCGGACAACGTTGGGATATCACCGATATTCAATGTTGTAGACCTATATCCTTACCAGAGGAATGAAGCAGGAGAGGTGGATGATCATAAAGAGATTCAGTGGGAAGAGAAATTGCCCACAGCAGAAATAACTCAGATGGAGAAAATCATTGAACAAAGGGATGGAAAGAAAACCAAGAGGAAAACTTATCCTGAGTACTTAGTGAAGTGGAAATATCATCCAAGGGTAGATGCAAGTTGGGTCACAGAACCTGATATTTTGAAGCATGGAACGACAGTGCAGGAGCTCATGGACATGAGTCCATGAATTTTTTTAACCAGAGGAGTATGATGCAGGAGCATCGCCTTCACAGTCATCAACGCACACATCGAGGAGAGAAGAATGACATTTCAGCAAAGCCAGAAATTCAAATCGAGCATTAACTCATAATTTATTTGGGTTGTTGAGATATTTTGTTGAGAAAATTTTAAAATCGTAACTTGTTTCTAAAGTCTCTAAGGACTGTAAGAAATCGTAGACATGGAGTGTTGACTCTGTCTGATAGTAATTAGCAGTTATCGTAATAGGAATGAGTAGGTAATAGTTTAAGTCTGAATTGATAGATTTCGGGAACATGACGAGAGAGCTCAGGGAGTTGATCCTTAGAAAGTTTTCATTTTCATTGCAAGAGGAGATCAGGATGGATAGAGTAGAATAGAACAAAGTAGAAAATAATAGTAGGAACACCATGTAATTTTCATTTTTCAGTAATGAATAGAACAGATAGGATATTGTCATATATCTGTGTTCATTACTGTTTAAAGAAAAGTGTGTTGTATTCTGTGTGATGTTCATATTTTCATTCTCATTTCCTGTTGAGAGTGGAGAGAATGACTGTATGATTCTATAACGAATCTGGATAAGTTTCAATTGTTTTTCTACTGAACCATGTATGCAAGGTGTGCATTCCCTAACGCAAGGTGTGCGTTAACTGGATCTCAGAACGATTCAGAGAGGGGGGTTCAGAGAAGAACAATGAGACTTGATATTCTAGGTGCAAGGAGTGCACAAAACTTAGAGTCGACTAAGTTTGAAGAAACAACAAAGAAGAATGCCAGGAGGGCGTGAGGTATTTTATTTTCAAGAAAATCCCTTCGAATCTGAGTTATTCGAAATCCTCAAACACAAGGTGTGCGTAGGAGTTCAAATATTTAAGGAGAAGAATCTCAGGAGGGAGTGTGTTTTCGTTGACAGAGATCCAGCTGAAGAAGGACTAAAGATTTAGTCCTTGAGACTTGGAAGATTTCCTCAGTTTGGAAAGAAAAGTCGCAGAAGCTCAGGGGAGAGACCATAGTAACCATCATATCTGAACACAGAGAACCGATAGCCATCGGATCTAGAAGAACGATGAGGAGTTGAACGGATGGTGGAAATACTTCAAAAGGAAGTGCCGATCTTCCGATAGTCGTCATATCTGTGGAAGCAACATGAACCTTAGCGCCTTGTGACCAAAGGAGGATTTCGACATTCGACGTCTGGTGGAACAAGGGTGAAGTTCCTTTGGATTCACGTGTTGCGAAATCTCGACGACCGTCAGATTTCACAGAAGACACCCGTCAAGTAGGGAAGAGATCGAGAGTTGGTACATGTGGTGAGTAGTCAGTGTTTGGTAGAATCATCGAAAGAATCAATACCATCCATCGTGGAGAGGACAGGTGGCGAAAATATCTGATCGACCGGGGAATTGAACACTGGGGAACTCACGAGGAGAAGAGCGGAGGATTCTCGAGAAGGAAAACCGCGAAATCATCCAGATCATCCCTCAGGAAGAATAAGACAGAGGATCCTGACCGTTGGTCAAGGGGCAGCAGAGACCATTGATCTAGTGCAAAAGTATTTTGGAGTTTCGACGTTCGAGGAACTGAAGGTGCAGGATGTTTTGGTCTCGCAAGTCGTGAAACCTCGAAGTGAAAAACCCCGACATGCTCAAGGTTTGACCCTAGGTCACGGGACCGGGTCATATGGCGATCCACTAAGGGAGGTGTTAAAAGAACATGGGGTCCTTTCGGAGTTTGGAACTTCGAGAGTCGAGAGGTAGGAGAGCATGTTCGCTGGTTTTCCGAACCGCGAACTCCGATAGCCCTTTTGGTGTAGATGCGTGGTCATGGGGCATGGTCACGTGAGGTAGGATCTGATAACCTTAAGCCCGTCGGAGGTCAGAGATTCAAAGGGTAAGAGAAGTTCTTTGCACCATTACTCCTCGATTCGCGAAAGCCGAAACACCCCTTGGGTGTAGGCCATGGTCATGGCATAGTGGTTGTATGGAAGAGGAGTAAGGGAAGAGGGCTAGCGCTTAGCTAGAGCCCCCAATTGGGATTCGAGGATTCAAGTTGCAAAAGAACGGGATGCTTGACTGTAGAAGTCCTGATCTACGAAAAACACTTTTTGGTTTAGCGCAAGGTCACGACGAACAATCGAATGGACTGAGATTTAAGCATAGGATAATCGTCGTTAAGATCTTTTCAGCATTCGGTGGTTGAAGAGACAAGGATTCTCCCTCGAGAAATTCTGAATCATGAAATGCAAAACACACATTATGGGTAAGGCCGTGGTCATAAGGATGATCACATGAAGGGGGAGCTTGCGCTTGATGCTGGAGTATTCACATGCGAGTTCTAAACAAGAGGACCTGTGGATCTAATTTACAGGGTTCCAATGAGGACTCGAAAGAGCTGTTCCAGCTCGGAGTTAGAGGACGATCCAGTGACCGAGAGGTCATGGACCCCACGTTGGGGTAGGGGGTTTGCATCAATCTTCTTTGGTACATGAATGAATATAGTCTTCTTCATGTCTCATCTAATCTGTTTCCTTCTGTAACCTTCACTATAGCTTCCTCAGGGTTATCACCTGTGACCTGAAACAAGGTCAACAAAACAATAAGCAAGAATAATACTCTTTTGATAATAGTAAATAAAACAATAGCACGAATAATCGTCCCAATAGCTCCTTTAGAGATTTCACTTGTGACATGTCTAAAACAAAGATCAAAAGTAAGAAATACAATACGAAATGAGATCAACACTCTTCTAGTGTTGTGATCAAACATTCATCCAAGGTAACCTGGAACCTGAAGCCTTGTCCTCAAGAATGAGTGTGTTGCTTTTCTTTCTTCCAAGTCTCCTTCACTCAAGATGACAAGTTCTTTATTCAACCTGTCTTCTGTACTAAGAAAATATGCTATCTTGACAAAACATTGGGTTAGAGAATAAACTCTTTGATGCCAACTTTAATCCATCTAATACCTTGACTTTAATTTTTGACCAAAGGTTAGTATGATGGTCATAGCTTCAACGTGAAACCTAGATCAAAATAATGTCATAACAAATGGATGCATATCAGAGTAATCAAACCTAGGTTGCATTATTCCTCTGAATTTGTTGGATCTGAGATCCTTCTGGATCTATGTCAAGATATCCCTTCTTCTACAAATACCCTTTAAAGCTTAACTATTTAAACATATGTGAATGCACACTTCTAATAGTATTTGTTGGTAGTGGCACCATCCGACAACAACGATGATAGGTAGAAAACCTTCAAAACTTCAAAGGTGCTTCAAATTTAAGGTTGGAAAACAATTTACAAAATCGTTCACTGCAACTTATACTACAACTGGTACTTTAAATATAACTTAGGGTTTTATGAGAAAACCCTAATTTTTCAAACTTCGGATATCCGACGACAACTTTTATATATGCGACGGTTTTTGCATATAGACAACAGAAAGTTTTTGTCGGATATCCGACCACAACTTTTATATATGCGACGGTTTTTCCATATAGACAACAGAAAGTTGTCGTCAGATATCCGACGAAAACTTTTATATATGCGACGGTTTTTCCATATAGACAACGGAAAGTTGTCGTTGGATATCCGACGACAACTTTTATATATGCGACGGTTTTTCCATATAGACAATGGAAAGTTGTCGTCGAATATCCGAAGACAACTTTTATATATGCGACGGTTTTTCTATATAGACAACGAAAATTTGTCATCGCATATGCAACAACCACGTTTATCGATGCGACGGTTATGCTATATAAATAACAGAAAGTGGTCATCGCCGATTCGACGACAACTTCTATTGTTTGCGTCGGTTTAGCTACATAAACAACAAAAAAGTTGTCGTCGAATATGCGACGACAGATTCTATTGATGCGTCGGTTTAACTATAAAAGTTGTTTTCGCAATATAGACGAAAAGTTGGTTTGAGATTGTTTGCCTATATCGTCGCTTATGTGACGTTTTCACAAGTTCGTCGCAAATGCCACGTCACCTAAACCAACGTTTCAGAAACTCCAAATTCGTCGCCATATCAACGACATAACGCCGCATAAGCGTTGAAACAACTGTCGCAAAATGGGCCAAATGTGCTAGTGGCTGAGCTGAGGTGAGTAAGCTGGTGCACTCAAATTTTTGAAAATTCAGATTTTACCCCTTGAAACTGAGCTTGCAGAAATCTGGATTGGTACTTATGGTATTGGTTTTGGTTTCCTAGTTTTCTGGTACTTCTGGTTTTCTGGTACCAGTCAAAACTAGGGTTTGACTTTCTAGATTGTCTGACAACTGAAAAGGTGTTCTCAAGGTGCCGAAGAGTTCCCTACGCTAGGGCACAATTTTCTAGATGGTTTTTAGGCTGATATTCCTCTTCAACAAAAGCCCTAATTTTCTTGTACAAAAACAATGGCATTTTTATTTATCCAGTGAAAGATGCTCTCTTCAACTTAGCTCTGATACCATGTTAAGGTTTAAGCTATTATTAGGTTTCTTTTCAATTTACTAGATAACAATAACATAGGTAGGATCAGTAAGAGAAACACAATCATAAGATACACAACATTTATCCTGGGAAACCCTCATGGGGGAGAAAACCCAACAAAAACTTCTTTAATATAGATAGCCAATACAACGCCAAGACAATAAACCAAAACACTAGAGAATATCCAACACTGAGAAATGCACCTCTCTCTTCATTCTTCTCCCAACTGCAACTACCAAACTTGTGTACTAGATGAGAGAATGAGTGAGTGAGATAATGAGGCGTTGGCTTCCTTTATTTATACAAACTGGTAGGTGTTGGAAATGTGTCTCTTCACTGGGAAGGGACGACTTGTCTTCTTAGTGGTTAAAACCACTTTAATTAGCCCGAGGGTCGACTTCTTACTTTGCACAATATATTTAGGGTTTGACCAATCCACAAAAGGGGATTTGGTCAATTACAATGCCCGACATGATCAATCCACAAAAGGGGATTTCTATAATGAATAATAACTCAATAATAAATAAAATACTCTTTGCAGTTACAATATTTCAACATTTTCATCTCTGAAATTCCCATTCATATCGTTGTGCCCGCAGAGTGCCTTTGATTTTGGTCATTTCACAAGAGGAACATTGACAAGGCAACGTACTGCGTCTACACATGATGCTCACAATCCTAAAATGCTCAATTCAACTACTGGTGCGAATGTATATGAAATAAAGCGACGAAGTCCAACTGGGTTGGCGAAAGAGGCTCAACTGGAGGGGCAAAAAACTAATCCAGAGTGTCCCTGTTCCAATGAATATCACCGAGTAATAAGTCGTTGAGAGTGAATCCTATGGTGTTGCGCAAACGATCTGATCCAAAAGGACGAGTTGAATGACAAAATGATTGATAAGGGAGATCTCCCACACTCTGACATGAGTGTTCCCAAGTACCAATTAATAGCCAGAACGTGCGCCATATAAGGTATGTGCCAAATGGTGTTTTCGACCCAGCTAGGGAAGTGGAAATGAGTCAAGTGTCCAAATGATGACAGATGCATGAGATTCGTGAAAATGAGGGTCATGTCAACCAATTTTTTTAAAACCAAATGCATTTTCCTCAGGTAGCTTTTGAGATGATAGAACTCCATTTTGCATGAGTTTCCTTTGCTCTAATTTCGTTTCATCCTTGGCTAGGGAATCTGCTCTGTTATTTTGATATCTAAGAATGTGAAGATATTATACCTTATGGATTTTTTCTTCTTATTTGGAAATATGTTGATAGGTTCTTTGTAAAATATGTTGTTTACAGTTGCTTAAGTTTTGTAACCCTTTGATGACTAGTTCATAGTCTCCGATTACGATGATGTCTTTAGTTTGATCTGCACTGAGAATTTTAAGCCCATGAAGATCGCCAAGGCTTCAACCTAGCTGTTGGAAGAGTGTCCAAGACCCCATGCAAAAATTATCTTCTCAGTTCCATCGAAGTCATATATGACCCCCTCCCCCCTACACTTGCCACCCCTTGAAGTTGATTTGTTTTACTATTACTCAAGATATTAATATATTTTAAAAATAGTCTCTATTTTACGATTTATATGGTCCACATTGTGGATATTTAAGGTCTTTGTGAGGAAAGAGTATTGCGGGGAATAACACCTACTTCAAATTCCTAGAACAAGGTGACAGGTTGCCCCATTGTAATATATAGTATATTCGTGAACCACCATAAACAATGGCTATAATCATGGCACAAACGATAGACACCAACAATTGTATGACAACTAATGTAGCCCTCTATCGATTTATTAGGTAATTGATCTCATTGTAACACCTAAAACATTGGATCGATCCAAGGGCACCTATTTTAAACAATTGGAGTGTTGTTTGGGGATAAGTTGAGTTTTTTTTTTAGAATGACCATTGATTGAGCTCTGAAATCTGATGAAATCCTATGCCTTTGGTGCAATCGCATTGGCATGTGCAACACCATTGGAGGAGGTTCAACGGGTGGATGGGATGAGAGAACAAGGGACAAGGTGGACAATGACATAGAGGATAGGTGGACAAGGGTAGATAACACTTGATAATAGGATGTAGACAAGGGATATATGGTGGTTTGCGAAAGGATATTGACAGACAATGAAATATTCCATGAGTGTTGTGTTCTTAAGAAACACCTTCAAACATTAGAAACTTAAGACCCTAGACATGAGCTTGTAACTAAGCCCACATGTGCATGTGAGTTGAGCCCATCATGAGAAATTCCAGAGGAACTCTGATGGGAATGGAATTCGAGAATAAGATTTTGTGGCGACATGTTTATGAAGCTTGTTGTATTGCTACTACCCATTGGATTTTTCCCCTCTTCTTTGGTTTTTTTAGATTGAGGACAGTGATAACTACTAGTCAAAATATTGATTGGTATCCCTAAGGAACTCAATGAAATTTGATGTCGATACCTTTGTGAAATTTCACACAAGAGAATCCACCACACAAGTAAACACTCAGGGCTAAATAAGGGTGGTTACATTATTTAAAGACATCATTTTTTTTGGGTTCTTTTTTTGATGATTACAACTGCGTGAGACATCCTCCAGTACACAGACTTGAGAGAGAGCCCCTAACTTGGGTGTGTGGTTCCTATCTGAGACATAACTAGAACATTGTGTTGGCCTCCTCCTTGCGGAGAGTTGAGATGATACTCTAGATGATCCTCCTGTGTAATGCATTGAGAAAGAAGATCTGCTGAGTTGGATGTGCCTGTGGCCGAGAACAAGTGAATGTGTGAAATCCCATGAGCTGGGCACATTGTTTTGAGACAAATATGAAACAATGTATTATCCTCCTCTGAGCATAGATTCGAGATGATGAACTCCAAATGAATCTCCTATGTAATGCAGTGAGAAAGAAGATCTGTTGAGTTGGAGGTGCTCGTGGATGAGCATAGATGAACGTGATCCTAGTAGCTGAGGACTAGTGAGAGTGGTTATCCTATGAGATGCAATGAGATAGAGATATGGAAATCCCCATGGCTGAGCACATATGGATGTACCCCTAGTGGCTGAGCACTAGTGAGTGTATGACATCCCTTGCTATATTTTTCAAGAGTCAGACTTACCTATAACCCTATTTGTAATGTAAAGGGTACAGGTCGACCTCACCTGAATGTAAAAGACAATTAATGTAAAAGATAATTAATATGGTAATTATTAATTATATTATAAGTTATTGAGTTCGGCCCTGTTGTTCCAATAGACACTTCTGTTGACAGGTTCAGTCTAATATAAATAAAGGTAAATTCCCCATTGAGGAAATACAACACAAGTGTGAGTTTATAAATTTCAGCAAGTACCTCCTTCTTGGCAAAAGTGTGCACCTCTCTTGGGTGCTAGTCTTATAGGGTTTGTGAGCACCCTTTTGTGTTCTAGAATTTCATGGTGTTGGAGGTATTTCTCTTGAAGAATATAGCAAAGGATTGGTTGGGTTTTCTTCCCTTGTTGAGAATAGTTTCCCAGGATACTTCTTGTGTACTTGCGCATGGTGGTTGTTCTTGTGATCTTGGTTGCTGCAACAAATTGTCTATGGTTTAAGTAAAATGCTAAAAATGGAATGAAATTCATGCTTAATCCTAGATTATTGAAAAATCAACATGGTTTCAGAGCATAGGTCTTGAAGAATCCATTGCAAAAGCAATTTTCAACCATCTTCTCTCTCTTGCAAAATCGTACGACCCTCCTAGGGTTTCCAGAAATTCTGTACGAACTACCTTTCTGAGAGGTTTCAACACTTGACACTTGGACGTTGGGGATAAAAAGAGGATAGGAGTGTACGAAATCCTTGAACGCACCTCCAACAAGCTTCAAATTTCATTTCCAATCATTTTGACTTTTTGGCCCTAGGGTTTCTCTAATTTCTATAGAAAATTCAGAATTGTTGTTTGTGGAGCCTGATTATCTTCCTGATTTAGAGGTCTTTTACTATCAGCCGTGTTTATACCCCATGAAGTATTTACACCCCAGAAGTATGTACACTCTTCCACGCGGGGGAGTGCAGAGGGGGGGGTAACCCCTCTGCGGGGTCCGAGGGCAAGCGGGGGTTCGGGGGCGAAGCCCCCGAAGCAAAAATTGCCTTGTAAAAGTATATTGTAATTTCATTGTAAATCTGGACCATTCATTATAAGGTTGCTGATCTAACGATAGAGATTATGTTAGGTTTTTTTTCCCTAGAAGGAAACCCTCTTTTATGAGGGAAATGTATTGCGGCTATGTAGGTTGGCAAGTATTGTGTTCTAAAAGAGGAGACTGTGAGAGAAAGAAGAGGAAGTTACATCGGGTTTTGTTGTAGGTTGTATCCCTTCATTTTGCTGGATAATAATAAAGAAAGGACCTGGCAATTTCTCTGGTGGACGTAGCCCACACTGGGTGAACCGCATAAATCTGTGTCTCTCTTGTATTGTGTATCTTCTGTGTTTTATTTCCGCATTTGTTTTATTTTATTTTCTATGCGGTCCTATTTTTCTAACAAATAGTATCAGAGCGTAAGGTAACTCGCAGGAAAAGAGGGTTCCTGGTTCGAGTGGGAGCAATGTCGGAAGATGGAAAGTTTAGGGTCGAGAAATTTAACGGCCAAAACTACCAGTTATGGAAGATGCAGATGGAAGATTATTTATATTAGAAGGATCTATTCCTACCATTGAGTGGAGTAGCAAAGAAGCCGACGGCCATGAAGGATGAAGAATGGGAGATTCTTGACAGAAAGGCTCTAGGAACGATACGACTGAGCTTGGTAGCGTCGGTGGCTTTCAATATCTCGAAAGAAAAGACAACGAAGGGTTTGATGGACACGTTGGACAAATTGTATGAAAAACCCTCGACATCCAATAAGGTATTTCTAATGAAGAGATTATTTAATATGAAGATGTCAGAAGGTGGGTCTGTTGCAGATCATTTAAATGAATTTAATATGGTTACTAATCAACTAAGTTTTGTAAAAGTGGACTTTGATGATGAGGTTAGGGC
>ML821238.1:76303-98335 GCA_009831015.1 Picea engelmannii
TAGCCAGAATCCTGCAGACATGTTAACAAAGGGAGTAACCAAGGAGAAACTGAGTTCTTGCTCAGTTTCAGTTGGTCTTCAAGAATGAATATGAAGATGAGAAATTTGCCAGGTCCAAGAAGGTTCAGAGTCCAGCATATACAACAACAGTGGAGTTGTTGAGATCAGTCTCCAAGTGGGAGATTGTTGGTTGTGGAGCCTGATTATCTTCCTGATTTAGAGGTCTTTTACTTTCAGCAGTGTTTATACCCCATGAAGTATTTACACCCCAGAAGTATGTACACTCTTCCACGCGGGGGAGTGTAGAGGGGGGGTACCCCCTTTGCGGGGTTCGGGTGGGCTATCCCCCCGGTTGGGGGGTCTGGGGGCAAAGCCCCCGAAGAAAAAATTGCCTTGTAAAAGTATATTGTAATTTCATTGTAAATCTGGACCATTCATTATAAGGTCGCAGATCTAACGATAGAGATTATGTTAGGGTTTTTTTCCCTAGAAGGAAACCCTCTTTTATGAGGGAAATGTGTTGCGGCTATGTAGGTAGGCAAGTATTGTATTCTGAGAGAGGAGACTGTGAGAGAAAGAAGAGGAAGTTACATCGGGTTTTGCTGTAGGTTGTATCCCTTCATTTTGTTGGATAATAATAAAGAAAGGACCTGAAAATTTCTCTGGTGGACGTAGCCCACACTGGGTGAACCACGTAAATATGTGTCTCTCTTGTATTGTGTATCTTCTATGTTTTATTTCTGCATTTGTTTTATTTTATTGCTCCGCGGTCCTGTTTTTCTAACAAGAATTAGGGTTTCTGCAACTCTTTGAAGAATATATTTAGCTTACTAGTGTTCTCCTATCTTTCAAAGGTTTATTTTTGACAGTCATAAGTCCAACAAAAGATAAAAGTGCTAGCCTAGCCTAACTGTTAGGTTTTCTAGCCCAGTTGACAAGGGTTTGTGAAGAATCCAAAATTATGATGAACAAGATAATGATGGAAGACAAGCTTGATGGATCAAGCAAACTCAGTTCCTGGAAGTCAAGACTTCAAGTAGATGAAGACATAAAAATCTGAACACTGTTAGGTATGGTTCCTACCAATGATAATACTTGGTTAATTGACAGTGGTGCCTCCAGGCACATGACCGGTTTTAGAGATCACCTAACAATTTTTTTTGAGAAAGAGACACATCTACATGTTGTCCTTGGAGATGATGCCAGATATAATGTAAAAAGAGTTGGAATTCTACCTTCCAACTAGATTCAGTTATGAAGCTTCGATTAAAAGAAGTACTATATGTACCTGGAATGAAGGGGAACCTTGTGTCCATTTCTACCTTGGAAGACAAAGGATACAAGGTTACCTTCATAGAAGGAAGAATTCTTGCATGGCACAATGAATCAGATATAAATTCTTCCAAAGTAATTGGTGTCTGAGAAAACAAATTGTACAAATTAACCAACAGACCAGTCCAGGTCTTGCTACATGACACTATCAACTTGAGTGAGATATGACATAGAAGACCTTCTCACATTCATTATAGAGCTCTCCCAGATCTAGGGAAAATGGTATCAGGTCTTCCAGAGATACATATTCAACATAAAGGTGTTCGAAAAGGTTGTGCTCTTGGAAAAAATGTTAAAGGATCCTTCTTAAGCAATGAAAATAGATTCAAGGAAATCTTGGACTTGATACATTTAGATGTGTGTGGGCCAATGAATGTTGCATCTATGAATGGGTACTTCTACTATGTACTCTTCATAGAAGATCACTCTAAAAAAACTTGGATTTAATTCATGAAGAAAAATGCTGGAGTCCTTGAAAAATTTCAAGAATTCAAAGCTCAGGTTGAGAACCTGACCAAAATAAAGATCAAGGTTTTAAGATCAGATAATGGAGGAGAATACACCTCCAAATATTTCAACAATTTCAGTATTGAAGCAGGGATCAAGAGGGAGTTCACAGTTCCTTACAACCCTAAAAAAAATGGAGTTGCAGAAAGGAAAAACATAACTATCATCGAGGAAACTAAAGAAATGATACATGATCAGAGTCTACCTATGACTCTATGGGAAGAAGCATGCAGGACAAAAATGTATGTTCAAAACACGAGTCCTCATCAGATCTTAAAGAACATTACTCTAGAAGAAGCCTTCACCGGAGTGAAGCATGAGATTGGACACTTCAGAATATTTGGGTGTCCAGTATATTTTCATGTACCCATAGAGAAGAGATCCAAGCTAGACCCTTCAGGGAGAAAGGGCACATTTGTAGGATACAATGAATTATCAAAGGCATATCGGATCTACATTCCTAGTCAAAGATAGACTGACATAAGAAAATATGTTACTTTTGAAGAAGAGATAGCCTTCCAAAGATCCATAGAATCTCAGATGAAAATCGATAGTGAGACAATGCCTTCTCCCCCTTCAACAATTCAGAGGGAGACAAACATTATTCCAGTTGATCCAGTTGCTCCAGTTGATCCATTTTTTCTAGCCGATCTAGTTGCTCCAATTGACATGCCCAGAGATATTACAGTTAGACATAAAAGGACTGCTTGGGCCCAATAAACTCTACAGGAAGCAGAGGGACATAAATCCTCGCAAGGAACAACCAGAGAGTGCAAGAGACCAAAGATATTCTCAAGATACCTTTCATCCATGACCCACATCATTGACTCCGAGCCATGTTGTCATGGAGAAGCTTCAGGTGAACAAGTATGGAAAGATGCCATGACAAAATAATATCAGTCTATATTGAAAAATGATGTATGGGATATATTTCCAAGACCAGAGGGAAAGTCTGTAGTAACTTCCAAATGGATTTATAAAATCAAGCATGCAACTGATAGAAGCATCAAGAAATACAAAGCAATATTTGTAGCCAGAGGGTTCTCACAAGTAGAGGGAGTTGACTATGACGAGACTTTTTATCCAGTTGCCCGATACACTTCCATCCATTCTATCATTGCACTAGCTGCTTCCATGGGTTGGAAGCTACATAAGATGGATGTAAATACAACCTTTCTCAATGGTGAAATTGCGGAAGAAGTTTATATCGAGCAGCCATAAGGATTCGTTATACACAACAAAATATCTCATATGTGTAGGTTGAAGAAAGTCCTATATGGACTAAAGCAAGAACCACGTTCTTGGTAGGAGAAAATGGATGGATTTATGATGAGTTTGGGTTTCAAAAAAGTGTTGTTGATCCAAACCTATATTATCATATTGATGAAAATGAGTGCTTGATCTTGGTCCTATATGTGGACAACTTTTTCCTCACCGGTTCAGAGAGACTCATTGCTGAATACAAACAAGCATTGACTGCTAAATTTGAAATGAAGGTTTTAGGCTTGATGCATTACTTCTTGGGACTAGAATTATGGCAGAGAACATACAAGATTTTCCTAAGTCAAGGAAAATATACCATGGAGATATTGAAAATGTTTTGCATGACATAATGCAAATCCATGCCTACACCAATGGTGACGGATTTGAAGAAGATGAGTGATACCTATTTAGGAGAGATTGAACCACACTTGTATAGACAATTGATTGAATCGCTGATGTATCTAGTTAACACCAAACCAGATATATGCTATGCAATGAATGTGCTTAGCCAGTTTATGAGCCAACCGAGACAGACTCACTGGATAGCAACAAAACATGTATTGGGCAGGGAGCACAGTGGACAGGAAAATCACTTCCGATTGTTTCTTCACTTTGGGGTCTACCATGGTTTCTAGTGTAGCAGAAAATAGAGCTCTGTGGCATTGAGTACCGCAGAGGCAGAGTGCATTTCATTGAGTGTAGAAGTCCATGAAGCATTGTGGCTTTGCAAACTTCTGACTAATTTATTCAATCATGAGATGGATCATACTACTATTCATTGTGATAACCAGAGTCGTTCGAATCTCTTTAAGAACCATGTATTTCATGACAGATCGAAACACATCGAGGTAAAATATCACTATATCAGAGACATGGTGTAGAGGAAGACAATACACGTGAAGTATCTTCCTACCCATGAGAAGATCACATATATCTTCACCAAACCACTTGCTAAGACGCAGTTCGAGTATTTCCATGAGAGACTTGGGCTGGTGGAGAATGCCTCCCTAGTTGAGAGGGAGTGTTGATGATTACAATTGCGTGAGACATCCTCCAGGACACAGGCCTGAGAGAGAGCCCCTGATTTGGGTGTGTGGTTCCTATCTTAGACAAAACTAAAACGTTGTGCATGCCTTCTCCTTGAAGAGAGTTGAGATGATACTCCAGATGATCCTCTTGTGTAACTGTTGGGTATGTGTTGTATTATTTGCACGGGAAATTTTTTCTGCCTCGGGAAATGTGTCAACTGCCTCGAGAAACATGTCATGTATTTAGATGGTTTTCCGACACAAGTTTTTTGCCGATGGTTTTCTATTTCCGGTTAAGGAATTAGGGTTTTGGACTAATCCAGGTCATTGGGTTAGGGTTTTGGATGTCGCTGGCTCATATATGTATATTGTATTGTAAACAATGTATCACATATGAATGAATATAGAATATGTTGGTTTTCCCGGTTTGGGTTTCCAGGGGAAAAATCTCTGTGTAATGTTTGTATTTGCCATTGTATCTTTTTTGTTCTTTTTCTGAATATCTGTTTTCAGTAGATATTGTACAAGGTTAGAATCTACATTTGGTATCAGAGATTTATTGGCTTTAGGGGGATGCCTTTGTGGTCAAGGATTTGGCTCGGGACTGTGATAAGCCTTGTTACAATGGGAGATCTGTGGTATTGATTTTTCAGGTGAAAAGAAATGGCAAGCAATTCAAAGATGGAGATCGAGAAGTTTAATGGGAAAAGTTTTGAGTTGTGGAAGCTCAAGATGGAATATCTGTTGGTGGATAAAGATTAGTGGATCATGATAGATCCAGGTATTGCACCTATAGGAACTTCAACAAACGACTGGAAAAAGTTGGATCAGAAGGCAAAGAGCACAATTTGACTGTGTCTCTCTGATTCAGTGTTACTGAATGTGTCAGAGGAAGCTACAGCCAAGGATTTATGGGAAAAGTTGGGGAATTTGTATCAGTATAAGTCCCTAGTGAATAAAGTATTCCTGAGAAAGAAGTTGTATAACCTAAGGATGAGCGATGGAGACTCAGTGGCAGAGCATTTGAACGCATTCAATACCGTGGTAAGTCAGTTAGTATCTGTTGAGATTAAAATTTCAGATGAAGATAAATGTCAGTTTACTGTATTCTTTACCAGACTCGTGGGATAGTCTGGTTGTTGCCATAGGTAGTAATACCACTTCCTTGAATTTTGAGGAAGTGGTCTCATATTTGTTGTCAGAGGAGATGAGATGGAAGAATATGGAAGGACATAGCACATACACATTATTTGCAAGAGGACGTTCGTAGGAAAGAACCATATCTAATTTCTGAAGTGGGAGATCTAAGTCTATGAGTAGATATAAATCTCCCAGAAAGTTTGTAAGGGTATGTTGGAGATGTGGAAAAGAAGGGCACTACAAGAAGCAGTGTAAATCCAAAGTTGAGACAAAGAAGGGATCTGAAGAATCTCATTCTATAGAAGAAAATACCTCCAAGGAAGAACAAGGGGATGTGTACTTGGCTTCTTCAAGCACACATGTAGATCATGAGGCATGGTTGGTTGACTCTGGTGCATCCTTTCATATGACTCCCCACAGGGAGTGGTTCTGCGAATATGAAAGGTATGATGGAGGTAATGTTTTCTTAGGTGATGATTCGACAACCAAAATCATAGGACAAGGAAGAGTCAAGTTGAGGCTCATAGATGGAAGGATTATAACACTGCCTGGTGTTTTGCACATCCCAGGTTTGGCCAAAAATTTGATTTCTGTAAGCAAAATGGACGATGTAGGGGTAAAAAAAATATTTGAAAAGGAAACCTATAGGATGGTTCGAGGAGCAATGGTGTCGCTGAAAGGAGTTTGGTTTGGAACTTTGTATAAGCTGGAAGGAAGCACTATTAGTGATGGGTGTAATAGTTCCATTGTTCCTGATATTGGAGTTGAATAAGAAAGAAATCCTATAGTCTCTGGAGAAAAGGTTATGCTGTGGCATCAAAGACTGGGGCATACAGAGAGAAGGATCTTCGACTACTACACGGTAAAGGTATGGTTGAAGGTATGTCTAACTTCTCTCTGGATTTTGATTTCTGTGAACATTGTCTATATGGGAAGTGGAATTGGGTAAGATTCCCCTCTGGTGCAAAGAGGGCAGAAGGAATATTACAGCTAGTTCACAATGATGTTTTTGGACCTGTGTCGGTCCCATCATTGGGAAAATCTGTGTACTATGTCTCATTTATTGATGACTTCTCGAGGAATACTTGGATATATTTCCTCAGGAAGAAATCTGAAGTCTTTGACAGGTTTAAAGAGTTTAAGGCTCTTGTTGACAATCAAACAGAGAAAATTATTAAGGTGTTGAGGATAGATAATGGCAGAGAGTTCTGCAGAAATGAATTTGAAGAATTCTGTAAGAAGTGTGGTATAGCAAGGTAGAAGAATACACCATATACACCTCATCAGAATGGAGTTGCAAAAAGGATGAACATGACACCGATGGAAAAATAAAGGTCCATGCTCAATGGTGTCAGGTTAGGGCAAGAATTGTGGGAGAGGCAGTGGGTACTACATGTTACCTGGTCAACAGATCACCCTCATCAACGTTGGATGAAAATACTCCACAAGAGGTATGGACTGGTAAGGAACCTTCTCTCACACATCTCAAGGTATTTGGCTGCGATGCATATGTTCATGTTCCAAAGGAAAACATGAGTAAGATGGATAAGAAGGCTGAAAAGTGTATCTTTATTGGATATAAAGATGGTCTCAAAGGTTATAAGCTTTGGAACCCAGAAACTAAGAAGGTAGTGTATAGCCGAGATGTGGTATTTAGAGAAATGAAGGATGTTGTTAAACAAGAAGTCTTACCAAGTAAGGAAGAACCAGAGAAAATAGAGTTTGATTTAAAGGATGATGAATCAGACTCTATAGAAGAACATGAATTAGAAGATGAAGATCCTCATACTCCAGTATTGAGGAGATCGGTTCGAGAAAGAAGGCTACCGGAAAGGTATACTCCATCTGATTTCCATTCAAATTTTTCTTTGTCTATTGCTGATGATGATCCTAGAACTGTCAGGGAGGCAGTGGATTCAGAGGATGGAAATCTCTGGAAAAGGGCCATGGATGAAGAAATGGTATCTTTGGATAAGAATGAGGCTTGGGATCTAGTGGAGTTTCCCACTAGAAGAAAACCCATTGGCAGAAAATGGGTATTTAAAAAGAAGCTGAATGCAGAAGGAAAGAGACACAATGCTTGGTTAGTAGCAAAGGGTTATTCCTAGGTTGAGGGAATTGATTTTGGTGAGATTTTTTCTCCTGTTGCCAAGTTAACCTCTATAATATTTCTGTTATCTGTTGCTGTTGCATTTTATTTTGAAGTAGAAAAGATGGATGTGAAGACAACATTCCTGCATGGGGATCTGGAAGAAGAAATCTATATGAAGCAACCAAAAGGTTATGCTGTGAAGGGAAAGAAGGAGCTGGTATGCAAGATGAAAAAGTCCATGTCTAGTTTAAAACAATCACCAAGGATGTGGTATCAAAAATTTGATACTTATATGTTGGGACTTGGCTTCACAAGAAGCAAAGAGGATCACTGTGTTTATTTTAAATTAATTGGTGATCATTTGATTTATTTGGTCTTGTATGTGGATGACATGTTGCTGATATGAAACAACAAGGAGATTATCTAGGATGTGAAAACTCAATTGTCCTCTAAATTTGACATGACGGATCTCGGTGCTTCAAATTTCATTTTGGGCATGGAAATTAAAAGAGATCGGAAAAAGAGGAAACTCTAGTTAAATCAGAGAAAATATGTCGAGACAATATTGCATAAGCTTAATATGCAGGAATGTAAACCGGTCAAGGTTCCTATTCATGTTGGTGTAAAGTTATCTACGGATCAGTGTCCCAAGGCACATGAAGAAGAGGAGGACATGTCTCATGTTCCATATGCGAGTGCAGTTGGCAGTTTGATGTATGCAATGGTTTGTACTAGACCAAACATTGCATATGTAGTGGGATTTTTGAGCAGGTATATGTCAAAACTAGGGAAGGAGCATTGGACAACAGTAAAACGGGTTTTCAGTCATTTGCGTGGAACTGCTAGCTATGGATTGTGCTACGAAGGAAGACTGGGATTGGACAGAGTGGTGGATATACATGGCTTTGTGGATGCAGATTGGGCTGGAGATCTGGATCCTAGGATATCTACAAGTAGGTATGTGTTTAACCTGTTTGGAGGAGAAATAAGTTGGATGAGAAAAAGATAGGTTGTAGTGGCACTTTCAACTACAAAAACTGAATACATGGCAGCCACTCATGCAAGTAATGAAGCAGTATGGTTACAAAGATTGTGTTCAGGTATTGGGTTGGTACAACAAGCTGTAAGGATAGAGTGTGATAGCCAGAGTGCAATTTTTCTGGCAAAGAACCCGACTTATCATTCAAAGACAAAGCATATTGATGTTCAATATCACTTTGTGAGATACATGATTGAAGAAAAGAAAGTATCACTAATGAAGGTTGACACTTTGAAGAATGTTGTAGACTCATTAACAAAATCTGTGAGCACTGAGAAGTTCTCTTGGTGTAGAGGATCCATGGGCATTGCTACCCTGAATTGTTGACTATGTAACCCTATAACCCCCTGTATACAAAGAAAACAACAAGTGGGAGAATGTTGGGTATGTGTTATATTCTACCTCGGGAAACGTGTCACCTTCCTCAGGAAACATGTCACATATTTAGGTGGTTTTTCGACACATGGTTTTTGCCGATGGTTTTCTATTTCTGGTTAAGGAATTAGGGTTTTGGAATAATCCATGTCATTGGGTTAGGGGTTTGGATGTTATTGGCTCCTATATGTATATTGTATTGTAAACAGTGTATCACATATGAATGCATATAAAATATGATGGTTTTCCCGGTTTGGGTTTCCATGGGAAAAATCTCTGTGTAATGTTTGTATTTGCCATTGTATCTTTTCTGTTCTTTTTCTGAATATCTATTTGCAGTAGATATTGTACAAGGTTAGAATCTACAGTAATGCAGTGAGAAAGAAGATCTACTGAGTTGGACATGCCTGTGGCTGAGCACAAGTGAACGTGTGAAAGCCCATGAGTTGGGTGCATCGTTCTAAGACAGAGATGAAACGATGTATTAGCCGCCTTTGAGCAGAGAGTTGAGATGATGAACTCCAAATGAATCTCCTGTGTAATGCAGTGAGAAAGAAGATCTGCTGAGTTGGACGTGCCTGTGGATGAGCACAGGTGAACGTGATCCTAGTGGCTGAGCACTAGTGAGTGTGGTTCTCCTGTGAGATGCAGTGAGATAGAGATATGGACATCCCTATGGTTGAGCATAGATGGATGTACCCCTAGTGGCTGAGCAATAGTGGGTGTATGAGATCCCTTGCTATATTGTTCAAGAGTCAGAATTACTTGTAACCCTATTTGTAATGTAAAGGATACAGTTCGGCCCCACCTGAATGTAAAAGATAATTAATATGGTAATTATTAATTATATTATAAGTTATTGAGGTCGGCCTTGTTGTGCCAATAAACACTTTTGTTGACAGGTTCAGTTTAATATAAATAAAGGTAAATTCTCCATTGAGGAAATACAAATTTTCAGTAAGTACCTCCTTCTTGGAAAAAGTGCACACCTCTCTTGGGTGTTAGTATTCTAGGGTTTGTGAGCACCCTTTTGTGTGCTAGTGTTTCATGGTGGTGGAGGTTTTTCTCTTGAAGAATATAGCAAAGGATTGGCTGGGTTTTCTTCCCTTGTTGAGAAGGGTTTCCCATGATACTTCTTGTGTACTTGTGCATGGTGTTTCTTCTTGTGATATTGGTTGTTGAATTTTTTTTTCTATGGTTTAAGTAAAATGCTAAAAATGGAATGAACTTCATGCTTAAGCCTAGATTATTGAATAATCAACATCTTTAATATGGTTTATGAATAATCAATAGAGGCTCCATTGAACAATGACATTCATGCAAACAATTATTATTTTCCATGTTTACTTTGATACTCCCGCCATCACAATTGTTGAAATTAGTTTAAACAAACAAAAATTCATAGAATAAAATGTAAAGTGAGCCATCCCGAAAGCATTGTAGTGTAAATTCATCCATATGGGAGGAAATATTTGGCATTTGCATTTGTTTCTTTTGGCTCGGCTCTTCTCGTAAGAAAATTTGATGCCCACACAAAATACCCTAAAATGCTTAGATGGAAAAAACTCTTAGTTCTTCAATCCCAATTTGTGAAATTTTTTTTAGGTGTTCTTTCACACTACAATTGAGAATGATGAAGTGAATCAAGGAATGGTCATGTAGAATGAGGCAAGGAGGAGCTTGTGCTCTCTTTGCTACAAAGTCGTCATTGAAGTAGAGGCCTCCTTGGGTGGCTTCAAACTCAAATATCCATATGGTTAGAGAGAGAGAGAGATTGGCCCATCTATACTTCACAAAAATAAGTTTCACCATTAAATGTTGAGATGCACTAATGATGATAACATCTCTTCAACTGTGTTTAGATTTATCACAACCAGTGTACAACAAGGAACAATAATATAGTATGTTATCTTGTATAGCTGATGACCCTATATTTCTCAAGGTGCAATGATTATATGTGGTATGCATGATCTTCATGACCTAGAAGCTTCACCCTAGATGGAAGAGAAGATATGTGTGTGCATGATTTGATGATTTGTTGTGTGGATTCATATAACAAAAGTGAATGCAATTATTTTGTTATATAGATAGAGGATGGTTATTGATTGGACAAGTAAATGGAAAAAAGATAATCAATTTCGAACTATCATGAAATAAATACAATAGCTAGATTATGAATGAGGTGTTTTTGGGTATTTTTAACCAAAATGATAATAGCCAAGAAACTATACTCAAATATGGACAACATACATTATAGAAGGAAGGTCTGCATGACTAGATAGAGTATCTAGTGTCCTCATATGATCTATCAATTGGGTGGTTCCCGACCTAGAGTCTCGTTGGATTCACCGAATTTAGAGTGTATGGTTCCTTCATTTGAGCGACAATCTCCATTGATTGATTTAAGCACCTTGTGTGAATACGATTGCAATAAACTTTCCATCAAGTGGTATCAAAGATTCCATTCTGTGACTCTAAATTGCAAGGGGGTCATTCCTACATGCATCATAGATCACCTCATCAACTTGAAAATATAAAATATCAATTGATTGTTGTGGGTATCAACAAGTCTTTCTAAGTGTTTGTTACAATCCTTAGTGTTTTCAAGTGTTTGCTACAATCCCTATTTTTTCAAAAAAATAAACAAAGAACTGACACAAATAAATAAATAAACTAACACAAATCCATCTTAACATTGGATCTTTTAAGAAATGAGCTTTGTGTGTGGGTCTTTTGTTTTTTGGTCCCTCTCAGCGCATAATGTAATTTATAGTTAAGATGGATCTATGCTAATTTAGAAGTGAGACATTGTTCAAAGTTTATTTAAAAGGCTTGAAACAATTTTTTCTTAGTCCCGTAAGAATATGCACCTTGTTAGAAATGTGAAGATGCCATAATAAGCGTTCGATTTCAATCTCCGCTCAAGCTACAAGGTGAAAAATAAGTTCTAAATTCAACAGAATTGAAAATGACACATTTTATTCTTAATTCAACAATTACTTTATAAAGTGAAAGTCTTTGGAATTTTTCTAAACAAAGTGGCATGTTTTCCAAACACCAATTTATAATTATAAAGTGAAATATATAATGTTCTTTCCTAGTCTCCCTAGGGTTGTCTAGTTTCTTTGAAGGTTTTTTCTTTCTTTCCTTTTACTCTGATTATGTAAAGAGGGTTTTTCAGAGGTTTTATTGTCAAAATGATTTTTTTTTAAATGCTTGGAAATGGTCAAGAAACTATTAATAATTCAAAGACATGCATAAGCTTGATGGAAAGATGATAGCGACCTCCCGGTCATATCCTACAGTTAGGTAACGATAATCAATTCGTTGCACATCAAACCCTCAAAGGGGTGCCCAAGGATCTATAGGCTCATTCCTGGATCGAATTGTTCACTCTGATCTTCTCCTGTAATCCTTAACAGGTTCAAATAATTCCTGCAATCACAACTATGGATCGGGGTTTTTATTTCATCCCTCGGGAGTTAAACTTCAGCTTCCGATGTGACCGTTCGCCCTGTCCAGGGGATTAATTCCTTTTTCACATAGTCCCTAAGCTCCTCAATGCTCATTCCTTAATGTTGCACCATATCTTATGTCCATAGGTTAAAATCTTATGCGTTAGTTACCTTTCTTTCATGTGTCCTTATCCTCATGACCAAGTGAAAATCTCAAAGCCGCTTAACTCAAAATACCATTGGTGGTATGCACGCTATTGAAAGGTAGTTTTAAGGGCGATTTCATATGACACACTATGTTTCTAGAACCTACCACGTGTCCTTGGTGGGGTCTAACAATACCACGATGCGCGCGATAGACTTCGTGATAATCATCGCGCAACTTATAACATGCTTTTATTCTCCTCCATTGATCTATTCCCTTGATAGACGACTGGATGGCTTCACCCACAACTCTCCTCTAATCCTAATCTGTGGATGGTATTTTAATAAAATGTTGAACTAATGATCGAGATTTCTCCAAGGCTTTCCAACTAGATCGATCAACTCTACTTCAATTGCCTCCTGATCTAATGGTCTAAGTTCTTACCGAAATCACTAATGGATCCAACACCTCTTCTTAGTTGATTTTTTGATCTGATGATCAACCATGAAGCTCGTCCTCTAGGTTTGAATTTTGATCCAACGGTTATAATTAAACCCCATAGGAATCAAATGGTTCTTGTAGCTTTACACTGTAGTTTTGTCAACGATTAAGGATTTTTTATCCTTGCCAGTGATCACTGATCAAGGATCAATCGAAGGAATTATGCACTGGTGGAAGGGTTTCAATCCCGATCTCCTCAACTCCTGCATGGCTCTCTCTATTGAGCTACTGCAAACAAACCCAAGTTATGAAATTCAACCATTATACCTATCTATAGGGGTTTCTAATACCTATCTTCATAGAGACTTAACATTTATGATGACATAGGTTCTCAACACACAATGAACAAAACTTCCTCAATGATACTCAAAACATAGTATTCCTTTCATTAATAATACATACATTGTACATAGGGTTTACATAAGGCTCTTTAATGCCTTCTCTTACCAAGATCACAATCAATAGGTATTTCTTCTGTTTCTCTGGCCTAATTCACATTTGTTTGTCCATACTCTCTTCCTGGCCTAATTTCCACTCAATTGGCCACCTCCCTTTCCCTCAAGGCTTACAATCATTTGTACAAGAGGATACTGAAACCAATTATGTTTCAGATCCACAAACCTCTCAACTAACAATCTTAATCAATCTCCTAATATCTCTAGATCCACAAATCACTCAAGAGAATCCATAATATCCTCTAACCCTCTCGAGATCTGTCCTTCTCAGAAGCAGATCTGATTACATTCAGCCTCACTTAAGCCATTTTCATTCAAAGTAGAGGATCTGACTCTCAACAAACCAAATTTTAGGATTTCTCTCATCCTCCTAATATCTCTCTCATTTCTCAATCCCTCTCATGTTCTAATACATTCGAGAACATTTACAATTTCAATCCTCACTTCTCATTATCAAATCCTATCCTATGTCTCTCTTCTAGAAACCATAAGAAAATACAATAATACACTCCTAGGAACCGACTCCCTTAGTAAAATGAAGACCCCTAGGTCTTATCAAAATGTATAAGATTTTGGGAGCACGATGCTCCTGCATCACAAGAACTGTTCCATTAGTAAGTTCAAAGTAAAAAAAATTTAATAATAAGAAAACTATGGAATATCGATGATGGAAAATAAAAGAGACCTAAAGGTGATGCAAATAAAAATGAAGCTCTTCATGATAGATATATGTAAGTGTTTTCTGTAAGATTTTACATTCATCAACATGTTAGTGATGAGATTATTCTAGAAGTGCAATATTCAGACATGTCTAGAAGCTTGGAATGCATCGAATACTTTTATAAGACATAATGAAACCCAAATTCTTAAGTTGAGAAACTAGTATAGTTAGAGGACGACATAAGGTGATTTAGTGATAGATCACCTCATCAACTTGAAAATATAAAATATCAATTAATTGTTGTGGGTATCAACAAGTCTTTCCAAGTGTTGTTACAATCCTTAGAGTTTAAGTGTTTGTTACAATCGTCGGTTTATCAACAAGAACCATAGCAAGTCAACATTTGATGAACTATGAGTGCTATTTTTATATGAGTAAAGAAATCAACTATATGATGAAGATGGGTATTAAACGTGATTTTGTAAAAAAAATAGAACGATAAAGGAAGCCAAGACTTGACAAAAAGGAAACACAATAGGAAGTTAAAGATAGTGATATCAACATCACTATTCAAAGAGGCTATCTTCAACTTAGGCAAGTTCGTTTATCACAATAAACTTAGTCACTGTAAGAAAGATTTCAAGAAAAATAGTTTGATTTATGACATGTAATGTAAAAGAGGATGCAAATAAAAGAGAATTATAATGAAGTAGTAAAAAATGCAAACTCCTTACGTACTTCACTGTAGAAATTAAATGACAAAATCAACATGCACTATATTCTGTCACACACTTAGAAATCTAGAGATAACCGTCATCTATTAAATCTGAAATGTATAAACCCACATTTAGAAAATATTATGATAAAAAATACACATTGCCAAGCACTTTTGCAGTAGAATAAACACATTGAACAACAATCACACATCCATGTAATACTCAAAAAATTAGGCAACCAGCCAAGGAAAACCCCAATGTAGGGAAACCCAAAGAGACAGAGAGAGATTTTATTAGCTTTAGGAAAGTACATCATCAACAAAATGACATTTAGCAGCCAAAAGAATCACTTACAAACACAATCTGTTTCACAAAATTGTTGCCTAGAAAATCATGCCAAATCTATACAATTGTATGGATTTGCTTAAATCAACACCTCTATTTCCATGCCCACAACATGCTAATGTACCTTCCCTCCTGTACGATTGACCTCCAACAGAAAATTCACCAAAAGATGTCTCGAAAATCATTCCCACACTTGCCTCGATTTTTGTGCCCAAAATTGTTGTTGTACGACCTGTACGGATTCATATAGTACGACCTATCTTCAACTATAAAACAAAGTTGCTCCTAAACAAAAATTCCTCCTTGGTAAATGTGGCCAATCTCCCTTGAAATCTGTGCCAAAAATTTGTTGCTCACTTTTCTCTCTCAAGCTCTCTCAGAAATCTCTGTCAATCTCTTCTTCATTGTGTCTTGCACACTACCCAATGCATTCTCTTATAATTCAAAAGTGACCTTTCACCTTCCAAGTGTCTTTTCACCTTCCCCATCCCTAAATACAAAGGCCAAGATCTAATCTTTCCTTTACATGATCAAGGGACATGATTTGTTCCCTCCAAAATAAATCACTTAAAATATTAAAGTACAATTTCACTTTATAACATAAGTGCACTTTATGAAATAAAGTCACTTTAATATTAGAAGGTACACTTAATAAAAATTCACTTACATAAAAGAGCCACATTATTACAACTTTATAAAAACCCATTACAAAGTCAAGTGTCTAGTAGTGAAAATATAAGACTACTTCCGAATACAAGACAAAACATGCGGAGCACCTCCCAAGCTATAAAAGATAACACTCCCTCTTAGCAAGGGATGTACTCGCTGCCATCACCATCATTTGGTCCCATCGCATTCTTTGCAATAGGAGCTCCCTTTGAACTTGGACCCAACCTCAACAACTGCACATAACATGAACTAAAATACCTCCTCGTGACAACCACTTTGAACCCTGAGCTCCTAGGAGAATCCACTCGACACTAAGCATCAATTCAATCACACCAGCTAAGTCTCCTTCCAGTGCTCAGAAGAGACTCCCTCTCTTCTCTCGAAATGCAAGATTGAATCCTTGGGCCCACCACAGTCTCAGGATCCTCCTGCTCCTCATTTGACGCCGAATCATAACCTGAAGGTTGTCCTCGCAACATGTATAACCTATCCACCCGATCACTAATCAACTATGGTTCAACTAGATCCGCTCTCTCCCTGTAGATAAATGCATGTCCCCTCTTGAACAATGTAAAATATCCAACATCATCCAAGGCTGAGACTGAGAGCTAGTTAACCCTCAACCCTGGAACAAAGAGAACTCCATTAACCTCTAGGAGTCCTCCATTCTTGAGTCAGAATCTAACCCTTCCAACTCCACGTACAATTCATGCTATACCTCCTTCACTCTCCACTAGCTGGTCAAGACCTGTCTCTGTGATAATAAGGAATACTCGCCAGAATCCCGTCATGTGACAAGAGGCTCCACTGTCAATAATCCACCTGTTATCACCCATAAATCCTCCACTACCGACACTGGACACTAGAGTGACCAAACAAAATTCCTTATCAAACTTGGATGAAAATTCCTCAATAGTTGTTGTAACATCTGTATTAGACCCCTCCCATTCCTTCTTCTTCTTCTTCCTCTCAGGACACTGAGAAGCAAGGTGCCCCAACTAGTTACAACAGTAACATTTGACTTTACTCAAGTCCCTCCCAGAATTTCCTTTCTTCTTCCCCTTTCCCTTTTCATCAAGATCAACATTCTCTTCATCAATTCCATCTCCCTTATGTCCATTACTCTGAGATCCTTCCTGGATCTCCTCCTGAGTGAAATCGTCCCACAGTCTTCTCCAATATGGAAGATGCTCACGACCCACCACCCACTTCATGAAGACTTCCCATTCCTTGGTGAAGCCTTTCAGGGCTATCCTCACCAAATCTGAATACAATATGATCTCCCCAATTGCAACCAACTCATATTTCACTTTAGATACCCATGTAAGATAAGAATACACACTCTCACCTTTACCCATCTTGGTATCATGCAGTTTATCCTTCAAGCCCATCTTCTGATTTTCATTATTCGCCCCATACAAGTTTTTAAGTGCATCCCACATCTCTTTGTATGTTTTCTTCTTAGCCAAGTGAGGGATAAGGTGGTCCTTCACCCCAACCAGAATAAGACTCTGAGCTTTGGCCTCCTTTACCTCATGTAAATCCAAAGCTATAGGGTCTGCTGATGGAACAAAAACTATGGTGTTGAAAAAGCTACAAATTTTGTTCTCCCTTAGAATAACCGACATTCTGACTTTCCATTGCAAATAGGTGGAAATCCCATCCAACCAGTCCTCATACCTGATGCAAACAACCATCTTCTTGTCAATTGTTCAATAGAAAACAATCAATCAAGTTTCCCCCTTCAAATCTTTCCCAAAAATAACACTGCTCACTGTAACTCAGAGCCCAAGCTCCTATACCATGTAGAAATTAAATGACAAATTAAGCATACACTATATTCTGTCACACACTTAATAATCTAGAGATGAGTGTCATCTATGAAATCTGTAATGTATAAACCCACATTCAGAAAATATTATGAGTAAAAATACACATTTCCAAGCACTTTTGCAATGGACTAAACACAATGAACATCAATCACACACCCATGTAATACTCATAAATTTAGGAAACCATCTAGGGAAAACCCCAATGTGGGGAAACCCAAACAGAGAGAGAAAGTTTATTAGCTTCAAGAAATTACATCAGCAACAAAATGACATTTAGCATCCAAGAGAATTACTTACAAACACATTATGTCCCACAAACTTGCTTCCTATAAAATCGTGCCAAAGCCGTACAACTATATGGATTTGTTGAAATCAACACCTCAATTTCCATGCCCATAATAGGTTGTTGTACCTTCCCTCTTGTACGACCGACCTATAACAGAAAATTCATCAAAAGATGCCTTGAAAATCATGCCCACACTTGCCTCGATTTTCATGCCCAAACTTGTTGTTGCACGACCTATCTTCAACAATAAAACACATCTTCTCCTAAACAAAAATTCCTCCTTGGGAAATGTGCCCAATCTCCCTTGAAATCCATGCCAAATTTGTTTTGCTCACTTTTCTCTCTCAAGCTCTCTCAAAAATCTCTCTCAATCTCTTCTTCATTGTGTCTTGCACACTACCCAATGAATTCTCTTATAATTCGAAAGAGACCTTTCACCTTCCAAGTGTCTTTTCACCTTCCCCATCCCTAAATCCAAAAGCCAATATCTAATCTTTCCTTTACATGATCAAGGGACATGATTCATTCACTGCAAAATAAATCACTTAAAATATTAAAGTGCAATTTCACTTTATAACATAAGTGCACTTTATGAAATAAAGTCACTTTAATAGTAGAAGGTACACTTAATAAACAATCATTTACATAAAAGAACCACTTTATTACAACTTTATAAAAACCCATTGCAAAGTCAAGTGTCTAATAGTGCAAATATAAGACTACTTCCGCATACAAGACAAAACATGTGGAGTACCTCCCGAGATATAAAATCTAACACTCTCTCTTAGTGAGGGATGTACTCGCTGCTATCACCATCATTCGGTCCCATCACATTGTTCGCAGTAGGAGCTCCCTCTGAACCAGGAGCCAACCTCAACACCTGCACATAATTTGAATTAGAAGACCTCCTCCTGACAACCACTCTGAACCTTGAGCTCCTAGGAGAATCCACTCCACCCTGAACATTAGTTTGATCACACCAGCTGAGCCTCCTACGGGTGCTCAGAAGAGACTCCTTCTCTTCTCTCAAAATGCAAGACTGAATCCTTGGGCCCACCACAGTCTCAAGATCCTCCTACTCCTCATCCAATGCTGAATCATCACCTGAAAGTTGTCCTCACAACATGTACAACCTATCCACCCAATCACTAATCAACTATGGTTCAACTAGATCCGCTCCCTTCCTATAGATAAATACATGTCCCCTCTTGAATAATGTACAATATCCAATATCCTCCAAGGCTGAGACTGAGAGAAACTTAACCCTCAACCTTGGAACAAAGAGAACTCCATCAAACTCCAGGATTCCTCCATACTTGAGTCAGAATCTAACCCTTCCAACTCCATGTAAAACTCCATTCATACCTCCTTCACTCTCCACCAGTCGGTCATGAAATTTCTTTGTGATAATAAGGAATACTCGCCAGATTCTTGTCATGTGAAAAGAGGATCCATTGTCAACAATCCACCTATTATCACCCCCAAATCCTCCACTACCGACACTGGATACTAGAGTGACCAAAGAAAAGTCCTCCATAGCTGCTGTAGCAGTTGTACCAGGCCCCTCCCGTTCCTTCTTCTTCTTCTTCCTCTCAGGACACTAAGAAGCAAGGTGCCCCAACTAGTTACAACAATAACATCTGAATTTACTCAAGTCCCTCCCGGAATTTCCTTTCTTCTTCCCCTTTCCCTTTGCAACAAGAGAAACATTCTCTTCATCAGTTCCATCTTCCTTCTGTCCACTGCTATGAGATCCTTCCTGGATCTCCTCCTAAGTGAAATCGTCCCACAGTCTGCTCCAATCTGGAAGATTCTCACGACCCACCACACACTTCACGAAAACTTCCCATTCCTTGGTGAAGCCTTTCAAGGCTATCCTCACCAAATCTGAATCCCATATGACCTCCCCAACTGCATCCAACTCATCTTTCACTTGAGATACTCGGGTAAGATAAGAAGACACACTCTCACCTTTACCCATCTTGGTATCATGCAATTTATCCTTCGAGGCCATCTTCTGATTTTCATTCTTTGCTTCATACAAGTTTTTAAGTGCATTCCACATATCTTTGGTTGTCTTCTTCTTAGACAAGTGAGGGATAAGGTGGTCCTTCACCCCATCCAGAATAAGCCTCTATATTTGTCCTCCATTACCTCATGTAAATCCAAAGTTATAAGGTCTACTGATGGAACAACAACTATGGTGCTGACAAAGCTCCAAATTTTGTTCTCCCTTAGAATAGCCGACATTCTGAATTTCCATTGCAAATAGTTGGAAATCCCATCCAACCGGTCCTCATACCTGATGCAAACAACCATCTTCCTGTCAAATTTTCATTGGAAAACAATCAATCAAGTTCCCCGCTTAAAATATTTCCCAAAATAACATTGCTCATTGTAACTCAGATTCTAAGCCCCGATACCATGTAGAAATTAAATGGCAAAATCAAAATGCACTATATTATGTCACACACTTAACAATCTAGAGATAACTGTCATCTATGAACTCTGAAATGTATAAACCCACATTCGAAAAATATTATGAGCATAAATACACATTGCCAAGAACTTTTATAGCGGACTAAACACAATGAACATCAATCACACACCCATGTAATACTAAAAAATTTAGGCAACCATCTAGGGAAAACTCCAATGTGGGGAAACCCAAAGAGAGAGAGATTTGATTAGCTTAAGGAAATTACATCAGCAACAAAATGACATTTAGTAGCCAAGAGAATCACTTACAAACACAATATGTCCCACAAACTTGTTGCCTAGAAAATTATGACAAATCCGTAAAACTGTACGAACTTGTTGAATTCAACACCTTGATTTCTATGCCCATAGCAGGCTGTTGTACCTTCCCTCCTGTATGACCGACCTCTAATAGAAAATTCACCAAAAGTTTCCTTGAAAACCATGTCCACGCTTGGCTTGATTTCTGTGCCCAAACTTGTTGTTGTACGACATGTACAGATCCGTATAGTACAACATGTCTTCAACAATAAAACACAACTTCTCCTAAAAATAAGTTCCTCATTGGGAAATGTGCCCAATCTCCCCTGAAATCTGTGCCAAAAATTTGTTTCTCACTTTGCTCTCTCAATCTCTCTCAATCTCTTCTTCATTGTGTCTTGCACACTACCCAATGCATTCTCTTATAATTCAAAAGTGATCTTTCACCTTCCAAGTGTCTTTTCACCTTCCCCATCCCTAAATCCAAAAGCCAAGATCTAATCTTTCCTTTACATGATCAAGGGACATGATTCATTCCCTCCAAAATAAATCACTTAAAATATTAAAGTGCAATTTCACTTTATAACATAAGTGCACTTTATGAAATAAAGTCACTTTAATAGTAGAAGGTACACTTAATAAAAAGTCATTTACATAAAAGAACCACTTTATAAAAACCCATTACAAAGTCAAGTGTCTAATAGTGAAAATATAAGACTACTTCCGCATACAGGACAAAACATGTGGAGTACCTCCCGAGCTATAAAAGATAAAATTCACATGAGCCCAAAAATGAAATCGAAAGATGTATGGTGTATAAACTCATGTGCCAACATTATAAAAAGTGGTTTGCTATGTTAGATATTTTTAAAAGCCATGGAGTGAAGATTGCATTAGCAGAAAGTCAATGAAAAGTAATGAAAGAAGCAAAGGAGTGGATGATGCGTGTATGTAATATGATGGTGGCTAACAAAAGAATTAAAGAAATGTAGGATGTATTGGATGTAGTATTATATAAGACGAACTTGCTTTCAATAAGTGAGATTGAAAAACAATATTTCAAGTTGAATTTGATGAAGATAAGAAAACATAGAAATATTATAAGATGGTATCAATATGTACTGAAGAAGGTTTTTTGTAATGGTTACATCATGAAGGAAAAAATAATCAATGGTTGAAGACAATTCCAAAAAATAGCTTTGATACTAAATGTTTTGTTTATCTTAACCACTAAACCATATTCTTTTGAGATAATTGAATTTGATAATGGTTTCCTACTTGTTCAATAAGAAAAAAATGTCTAGGCAAGCAACATTGAGAAAAACCTGTCAAAGAAGGGAAAAGTAGAGAACTTGAGCAATGAAAGTTGGGTGAGGGTGATATCTTTGGTCCCATGAGAACTTCTTTATGAGGAGGTTAAAGATACTTTATGACTTTTATTGACGATTTTCA
>ML821238.1:98435-114893 GCA_009831015.1 Picea engelmannii
GAGAGAGAGAGAGAGAGAGAGAGAGAGAGAGAGAGAGCTGTAAATGAGGAAATTATATCCCACTCGCTTCACCAGCACAGGTACTTTGAGGAACTCACTTTCTATTCTATGATCTTAGTCTTGGCCAGAGATATCGGTCTTCAAAATGGATACAAGGATTTTGTTCTCATTGCAGTTCTAAGTGAAACTACTCTACAACACTACTCAGGACTAGTAAGATGGCTTTTTCAATGGTGTGGCCTGCACACAAGCAACCACTAATTGAAAATGAAATAATAATCATGTCTCTTCAATTATTATATCACTGAGAAATCTATTTTCTATGCAACCCCTTTGCATGTTGATGTCAAACTGAACTAGATCTCTCAAGATGCTCAAGGCTCAAACATCTTCATGGTTCGGTGCCTGCATTTAGTTCTAGTTCTAGTGCTCTATTTCCAGGCCAATTACCTCACATACACCCTGTATTGTGAAGTGTGACCAACACAAATCGAAATATTGATGAGAATACAAGAGCTAATGAGTATATTGTGTACAGTCTTCAAACCAAACTCCTTCAAAGAAAACAATACTTTCCAATTCTATAAAGAGTACTAGCTTGTTCAAATGTCACCTTGACCAATGCATATATATTCTTCTGAGTTAAGGGAACCAAATACCAATATTGATTACACAAACAACATACTCCAACGACAAGAGAGAAGGCTCTAGTATCGAGAATCAGTGAAGTGCTCCAGCCTAAAAATGTGACTATGATCCTAGCATGGTTACACATATAACTCTATCCCAATCTAGGCCACCAATACGTATTTCAATGCTATTATATTTCTATATAGTGTTTGGGCATCCAAGAAATCAACTCAATGAAGCCAATACAAGGAAATGTTCATTGATATATTGATATTTTTCTAATTAATGGTAGTGTCATGAATTAAGTTACCTTCAATAAATAGAGCTTAACAAACAATGTTCACACAAGGGAGTGGCATATTTGATACCAAGATCTCCCATAGTTATACTCAACTACATTCAACTTAAGCATCACTTAAGCCACACATATGAGTTGTTAGATAAATAGTCATAAGTGAAATGGTTTACAATGCAAGACATATAAAGCATGCTCATTGCTTACCACGCATGAGTTGGCTACCAATTTACAAATGAGATGGATATACTATAATTTAAAGTAAGACAAACCAACTAGCAGTCCAACCCAATACTCACACCCCAACAAACACAGTCCAATGCACAATGTTGAAGGGAGAGAGGCGTACGGCCTGTACAGACCCGTATGGCCTCAATATTTTTCTAGGAATGCATGCATCCTCGCAGGATTCTTCCAATTGCTAGGTACGGCCTATGTGCAACCATGGGAAACCAAATAACTCATTGCGTCTTCCCTCAATAAATAATCTTGACAACAGAATTAGAAACTTGTCAAAATTATGCAACAACGCAATAATGGTAGCCATAGATCTCTGATCTTGGAATAAAATGAACGATGGTGAATAGAGAGTTATTGGAAATATTTATTGCTAAGGAAGAATGAAACTATGAAGTAAATCTACAAAGCTACAACAGAGATTGAATTTTCCAGCCTTTTAAATAACCAAGCATTCATTGAAATACAAAGTAGATTCCCTTTAAACTTAGATACAAAACTTACACGATATCTAAGCAACTCAAAGAGAAAATCTATCTCACATGAACACAATATTTACCTTAGAAACCCAAATTGGAAACCATCATTCAAATGGTCACCGAGTTCTCTATTCCATCAATCTCTAGTTACAATGCAGCCCATGGCTCTCTATACATCCTCACCTCTTTGGCCAAAAATATGCTTTGAAAGTCAAGATACAAGAAGATATAGGAGAGTTGAGGGGTAATGGGAAGGCCAAGAGCTCGACCTTTTAGTTCTCATTCCTCACTCTCTTTTCCTCTCTTATTTTCATTTTTCTATTTTATTTTATTTTTTTCTTCTTTGATTCTTTTGAATTTTTTTATATTTTCATTAACCTTTATAGTTATCTAACATTCATTAATTACCAATTTAAATTTGCATACAACCATTCACTTTTTTGAATTCATTTCATATATATAATTAAATTTGCAAACACTAAGTCTTACAACCATTTATTTTTTTGGATTCATTTCATGGATAGCATATTTATAAACTCGTCGACGTAGAGTCTCGTGTCTCATCTACAAGGATTCAAGCCGACAACTTGTCATATATATATATATATCAAAATTAGGGATGTATGTCTTAATCTAGTAAGTGGGGACATTTAAAAGTTATGGATTAGCTTCACCACTTAAAATCATCATTAATCCTTACAAGTGTGTTTTTTTTTCATTTTAAATGTGTATATATACATTGCAACCAAAATTTTTAACATGACTTTCAGTTTCCTATCACTTATGTTTTATCAAATATGATGTTTCTTAAAACCTTAGTTGTATGATTAATGAGATTTATGTGGTTGGGATTTTCAGAAGTGATCGGATTAGCCACAGTTTTGTCAATAGATTATCGACTTTTTGGATCTAAATCATGATCCATCTTCAAAACCTGAAGCCTGGAATCAACATGAAGAGAAGAGATGGTATTAAATACTAAATGTGAAAGGAAACTAGGGTGTCGGATAGGTTTATTTAAATTTTTTTAATTTAATCTTGATTTAATCTTTTTTGGAGTTTATTATTAATTCAAGGTTTTTTAATTAATTTAACTAACTGTGTTAATAGATTCTAGGTATTAAGTCCATTAAAGAATCTATTAGGGTTAGTTTTATTAAGCTTATCTAAACTATGATTATTTTATTGTTTTAATAATGAGGGTTCATTTGGTAGTCTTATTATTAATTCAATGTTTTTTTTATTTAATATGTTATAGGATTTAAGTCTATTAGGGTTAATTTATTAAGCTTATCTGGATTATGATGAAAAACAAATTTCATTGTTTTTATAATGAGGGTATATTGGATAGTCTCATTAGGAATGTTTATTTTAATAAGTGTCATTCATTTGTTAGGGTATGATTATTATTTAGGATTAATTATTTAGTATTAGATCCTAAATTATATTGATTATAATTTATGTTTTACTTATGAATTTTCATTTGATAGTTTTGTTAAGAAGGTTAATTTTAATAACTGTAATTTATTAGGGCAGGGTTATTAATTAGGTAGGGTTATTTTTAGTATTAGATTGTTTTTCTAAAATAGTGCTAGTTATTATTATTCTTATGAATCAAGGGGAGCCAATTTTCGCTTAATTCTAGCCCATTATCTCTGTTTAGGTTATCAGGGTGTTTTCGGATCTCAATAGCTTCTCTAATACGTCTTTTAAAGAGGTGATTTTCTTTGGCGAGGATTTTGGTGTCTTCTAGGCGGACATGGTGTTTAGTTGTAAGGGAGTGTTCAGCTAGGGCAGAGGTGCAGATGCATTCATTCTTAATGTCAGCTCCATGCTCTTTTATCCTGATCTGGAAGGAGCGGTCGGTTTCATCGATGTATCATTTCCTACATGAGCACTCTATTTTGTAGATACCTTTTCCTTTGTGAGGGTCAAGTTTGTCTTTGACGGATATCATATTATGTTTGATGGTTTCAAGTGGTTTGAAGGAGGTCTTAATCTCTTTTTTGCTGAGGACTCTTGCAATCCTATTGATCACTCCTTTGATGTAAGGAAGGTAGGCATCTCTATTAGGGTTATGGTCTTTCGGGACGTTGGGATTATCGTGGGTTTTTTCTAAGTCTTTGTTTATTGCATTCTTAATGTATTTGTGTTTATAACATGTGTTCTTAAAAGTATTGGTAAGGTGATATATATTGTAGTGTGTATTGCTTCCATCCTAAAATTGTTTGAAGATTTTTACCCTTAATCATACTCTTTGTCATCTTTGAAATGGCTTATTTTCCCTTTCTAAAGCATTCTTGGGCTAAGGTGTGACCAAATAAGTTGACTACAAATACCATGAGCATTATGACATATATATATTAATTCGCCATATTTGTATTCTCCCCAACGAGTTGTTCTAAGAACCATGATCTTCTTTTCACTTTGTCTTTCAAACATCGCTTTAAAAATCTTAGAAGCACTATTTTCTATATTAGAACCAAAGTCCTCTTGAAAATCGTCAATAAAAGTCATAAAGTATCTTTAACCTCCTCATAAAGAAGTTCTCATGGGACCAAAGATATCACCCTCACCCAACTTTCATTGCTCAAGTTCTCTACTTTTCCCTTCTTTGACAGGTTTTTCTCAATGTTGCTTGCCTAGACATTTTTTTCTTATTGAACAAGTAGGAAACCATTATCAAATTCAATTATCTCAAAAGAATATGGTTTAGTGGTTAAGATAAACAAAACATTTAGTATCAAAGCTATTTTTTGGAATTGTCTTCAACCATTGATTATTTTTTCCTTCATGATGTAACCATTACAAAAAACCTTCTTCAGTACATATTGATACCATCTTATAATATTTCTATGTTTTCTTATCTTCATCAAATTCAACTTGAAATATTGTTTTTCAATCTCACTTATTGAAAGCAAGTTCGTCTTATATAATACTACATCCAATACATCCTACATTTCTTTAATTCTTTTGTTAGCCACCATCATATTACATACACGCATCATCCACTCCTTTGCTTCTTTCATTACTTTTCATTGACTTTCTGCTAATGCAATCTTCACTCCATGGCTTTTAAAAATATCTAACATAGCAAACCACTTTTTATAATGTTGGCACATGAGTTTATACACCATACATCTTTCGATTTCATTTTTGGGCTCATGTGAATTTTATCTTTTATAGCTCGGGAGGTACTCCACATGTTTTGTCCTGTATGCGGAAGTAGTCTTATATTTTCACTATTAGACACTTGACTTTGTAATGGGTTTTTATAAAGTGGTTCTTTTATGTAAATGACTTTTTATTAAGTGTACCTTCTACTATTAAAGTGACTTTATTTCATAAAGTGCACTTATGTTATAAAGTGAAATTGCACTTTAATATTTTAAGTGATTTATTTTGGAGGGAATGAATCATGTCCCTTGATCATGTAAAGGAAAGATTAGATCTTGGCTTTTGGATTTAGGGATGGGGAAGGTGAAAAGACACTTGGAAGGTGAAAGATCACTTTTGAATTATAAGAGAATGCATTGGGTAGTGTGCAAGACACAATGAAGAAGAGATTGAGAGAGATTGAGAGAGCAAAGTGAGAAACAAATTTTTGGCACAGATTTCAGGGGAGATTGGGCACATTTCCCAATGAGGAACTTATTTTTAGGAGAAGTTGTGTTTTATTGTTGAAGACATGTTGTACTATACGGATCTGTACATGTCGTACAACAACAAGTTTGGGCACAGAAATCAAGCCAAGCGTGGACATGGTTTTCAAGGAAACTTTTGGTGAATTTTCTATTAGAGGTCGGTCATACAGGAGGGAAGGTACAACAGCCTGCTATGGGCATAGAAATCAAGGTGTTGAATTCAACAAGTTCGTACAGTTTTACGGATTTGTCATAATTTTCTAGGCAACAAGTTTGTGGGACATATTGTGTTTGTAAGTGATTCTCTTGGCTACTAAATGTCATTTTGTTGCTGATGTAATTTCCTTAAGCTAATCAAATCTCTCTCTCTTTGGGTTTCCCCACATTGGAGTTTTCCCTAGATGGTTGCCTAAATTTTTTAGTATTACATGGGTGTGTGATTGATGTTCATTGTGTTTAGTCCGCTATAAAAGTTCTTGGCAATGTGTATTTATGCTCATAATATTTTTCGAATGTGGGTTTATACATTTCAGAGTTCATAGATGACAGTTATCTCTAGATTGTTAAGTGTGTGACATAATATAGTGCATTTTGATTTTGCCATTTAATTTCTACATGGTATCGGGGCTTAGAATCTGAGTTACAATGAGCAATGTTATTTTGGGAAATATTTTAAGCGGGGAACTTGATTGATTGTTTTCCAATGAAAATTTGACAGGAAGATGGTTGTTTGCATCAGGTATGAGGACCGGTTGGATGGGATTTCCAACTATTTGCAATGGAAATTCAGAATGTCGGCTATTCTAAGGGAGAACAAAATTTGGAGCTTTGTCAGCACCATAGTTGTTGTTCCATCAGTAGACCTTATAACTTTGGATTTACATGAGGTAATGGAGGACAAATATAGAGGCTTATTCTGGATGGGGTGAAGGACCACCTTATCCCTCACTTGTCTAAGAAGAAGACAACCAAAGATATGTGGAATGCACTTAAAAACTTGTATGAAGCAAAGAATGAAAATCAGAAGATGGCCTCGAAGGATAAATTGCATGATACCAAGATGGGTAAAGGTGAGAGTGTGTCTTCTTATCTTACCCGAGTATCTCAAGTGAAAGATGAGTTGGATGCAGTTGGGGAGGTCATATGGGATTCAGATTTGGTGAGGATAGCCTTGAAAGGCTTCACCAAGGAATGGGAAGTTTTCGTGAAGTGTGTGGTGGGTCGTGAGAATCTTCCAGATTGGAGCAGACTGTGGGACGATTTCACTTAGGAGGAGATCCAGGAAGGATCTCATAGCAGTGGACAGAAGGAAGATGGAACTGATGAAGAGAATGTTTCTCTTGTTGCAAAGGGAAAGGGGAAGAAGAAAGGAAATTCCGGGAGGGACTTGAGTAAATTCAGATGTTATTGTTGTAACTAGTTGGGGCACCTTGCTTCTTAGTGTCCTGAGAGGAAGAAGAAGAAGAAGGAACGGGAGGGGCCTGGTACAACTGCTACAGCAGCTATGGAGGACTTTTCTTTGGTCACTCTAGTATCCAGTGTCGGTAGTGGAGGATTTGGGGGTGATAATAGGTGGATTGTTGACAATGGATCCTCTTTTCACATGACAAGAATCTGGCGAGTATTCCTTATTATCACAAAGAAATTTCATGACCGACTGGTGGAGAGTGAAGGAGGTATGAATGGAGTTTTACATGGAGTTGGAAGGGTTAGATTCTGACTCAAGTATGGAGGAATCCTGGAGTTTGATGGAGTTCTCTTTGTTCCAAGGTTGAGGGTTAAGTTTCTCTCAGTCTCAGCCTTGGAGGATATTGGATATTGTACATTATTCAAGAGGGGACATGTATTTATCTATAGGAAGGGAGCGGATCTAGTTGAACCATAGTTGATTAGTGATTGGGTGGATAGGTTGTACATGTTGTGAGGACAACTTTCAGGTGATGATTCAGCATTGGATGAGGAGTAGGAGGATCTTGAGACTGTGGTGGGCCCAAGGATTCAGTCTTGCATTTTGAGAGAAGAGAAGGAGTCTCTTCTGAGCACCCGTAGGAGGCTCAGCTGGTGTGATCAAACTAATGTTCAGGGTGGAGTGGATTCTCCTAGGAGCTCAAGGTTCAGAGTGGTTGTCAGGAGGAGGTCTTCTAATTCAAATTATGTGCAGGTGTTGAGGTTGGCTCCTGGTTCAGAGGGAGCTCCTACTGCGAACAATGTGATGGGACCGAATGATGGTGATAGCAGCGAGTACATCCCTCACTAAGAGAGAGTGTTAGATTTTATATCTCGGGAGGTACTCCACATGTTTTGTCTTGTATGCGGAAGTAGTCTTATATTTGCACTATTAGACACTTGACTTTGCAATGGGTTTTTATAAAGTTGTAATAAAGTGGTTCTTTTATGTAAATGATTGTTTATTAAGTGTACCTTCTACTATTAAAGTGACTTTATTTCATAAAGTGCACTTATGTTATAAAGTGAAATTGCACTTTAATATTTTAAGTGATTTATTTTGCAGTGAATGAATCATGTCCCTTGATCATGTAAAGGAAAGATTAGATATTGGCTTTTGGATTTAGGGATGGGGAAGGTGAAAAGACACTTGGAAGGTGAAAGGTCTCTTTCGAATTATAAGAGAATTCATTGGGTAGTGTGCAAGACACAATGAAGAAGAGATTGAGAGAGATTTTTGAGAGAGCTTGAGAGAGAAAAGTGAGCAAAACAAATTTGGCATGGATTTCAAGGGAGATTGGGCACATTTCCCAAGGAGGAATTTTTGTTTAGGAGAAGATGTGTTTTATTGTTGAAGATAGGTCGTGCAACAACAAGTTTGGGCATGAAAATCGAGGCAAGTGTGGGCATGATTTTCAAGGCATCTTTTGATGAATTTTCTGTTATAGGTCGGTCGTACAAGAGGGAAGGTACAACAACCTATTATGGGCATGGAAATTGAGGTGTTGATTTCAACAAATCCATATAGTTGTACGGCTTTGGCACGATTTTATAGGAAGCAAGTTTGTGGGACATAATGTGTTTGTAAGTAATTCTCTTGGATGCTAAATGTCATTTTGTTGCTGATGTAATTTCTTGAAGCTAATAAACTTTCTCTCTCTGTTTGGGTTTCCCCACATTGGGGTTTTCCCTAGATGGTTTCCTAAATTTATGAGTATTACATGGGTGTGTGATTGATGTTCATTGTGTTTAGTCCATTGCAAAAGTGCTTGGAAATGTGTATTTTTACTCATAATATTTTCTGAATGTGGGTTTATACATTACAGATTTCATAGATGACACTCATCTCTAGATTATTAAGTGTGTGACAGAATATAGTGTATGCTTAATTTGTCATTTAATTTCTACATGGTATAGGAGCTTGGGCTCTGAGTTACAGTGAGCAGTGTTATTTTTGGGAAAGATTTGAAGGGGGAAACTTGATTGATTGTTTTCTATTGAACAATTGACAAGAAGATGGTTGTTTGCATCAGGTATGAGGACTGGTTGGATGGGATTTCCACCTATTTGCAATGGAAAGTCAGAATGTCGGTTATTCTAAGGGAGAACAAAATTTGTAGCTTTTTCAACACCATAGTTTTTGTTCCATCAGCAGACCCTATAGCTTTGGATTTACATGAGGTAAAGGAGGCCAAAGCTCAGAGTCTTATTCTGGTTGGGGTGAAGGACCACCTTATCCCTCACTTGGCTAAGAAGAAAACATACAAAGAGATGTGGGATGCACTTAAAAACTTGTATGGGGCGAATAATGAAAATCAGAAGATGGGCTTGAAGGATAAACTGCATGATACCAAGATGGGTAAAGGTGAGAGTGTGTATTCTTATCTTACATGGGTATCTAAAGTGAAATATGAGTTGGTTGCAATTGGGGAGATCATATTGTATTCAGATTTGGTGAGGATAGCCCTGAAAGGCTTCACCAAGGAATGGGAAGTCTTCATGAAGTGGGTGGTGGGTCGTGAGCATCTTCCATATTGGAGAAGACTGTGGGACGATTTCACTCAGGAGGAGATCCAGGAAGGATCTCAGAGTAATGGACATAAGGGAGATGGAATTGATGAAGAGAATGTTGATCTTGATGAAAAGGGAAAGGGGAAGAAGAAAGGAAATTCTGGGAGGGACTTGAGTAAAGTCAAATGTTACTGTTGTAACTAGTTGGGGCACCTTGCTTCTCAGTGTCCTGAGAGGAAGAAGAAGAAGAAGGAATGGGAGGGGTCTAATACAGATGTTACAACAACTATTGAGGAATTTTCATCCAAGTTTGATAAGGAATTTTGTTTGGTCACTCTAGTGTCCAGTGTCGGTAGTGGAGGATTTATGGGTGATAACAGGTGGATTATTGACAGTGGAGCCTCTTGTCACATGACGGGATTCTGGCGAGTATTCCTTATTATCACAGAGACAGGTCTTGACCAGCTAGTGGAGAGTGAAGGAGGTATAGCATGAATTGTACGTGGAGTTGGAAGGGTTAGATTCTGACTCAAGAATGGAGGACTCCTAGAGGTTAATGGAGTTCTCTTTGTTCCAGGGTTGAGGGTTAACTAGCTCTCAGTCTCAGCCTTGGATGATGTTGGATATTTTACATTGTTCAAGAGGGGACATGCATTTATCTACAGGGAGAGAGCGGATCTAGTTGAACCATAGTTGATTAGTGATCGGGTGGATAGGTTATACATGTTGCGAGGACAACCTTCAGGTTATGATTCGGCGTCAAATGAGGAGCAGGAGGATCCTGAGACTGTGGTGGGCCCAAGGATTCAATCTTGCATTTCGAGAGAAGAGAGGGAGTCTCTTCTGAGCACTGGAAGGAGACTTAGCTGGTGTGATTGAATTGATGCTTAGTGTCGAGTGGATTCTCCTAGGAGCTCAGGGTTCAAAGTGGTTGTCACGAGGAGGTATTTTAGTTCATGTTATGTGCAGTTGTTGAGGTTGGGTCCAAGTTCAAAGGGAGCTCCTATTGCAAAGAATGCGATGGGACCAAATGATGGTGATGGCAGCGAGTACATCCCTTGCTAAGAGGGAGTGTTATCTTTTATAGCTTGGGAGGTGCTCCGCATGTTTTGTCTTGTATTCGGAAGTAGTCTTATATTTTCACTACTAGACACTTGACTTTGTAATGGGTTTTTATAAAGTTGTAATAATGTGGCTCTTTTATGTAAGTGAATTTTTATTAAGTGTACCTTCTAATATTAAAGTGACTTTATTTCATAAAGTGCACTTATGTTATAAAGTGAAATTGTACTTTAATATTTTAAGTGATTTATTTTGGAGGGAACAAATCATGTCCCTTGATCATGTAAAGGAAAGATTAGATCTTGGCCTTTGTATTTAGGGATGGGGAAGGTGAAAAGACACTTGGAAGGTGAAAGGTCACTTTTGAATTATAAGAGAATGCATTGGGTAGTGTGCAAGACACAATGAAGAAGAGATTGACAGAGATTTCTGAGAGAGCTTGAGAGAGAAAAGTGAGCAACAAATTTTTGGCACAGATTTCAAGGGAGATTGGCCACATTTACCAAGGAGGAATTTTTGTTTAGGAGCAACTTTGTTTTATAGTTGAAGATAGGTCGTACTATATGAATCCGTACAGGTCGTACAACAACAATTTTGGGCACAAAAATCGAGGCAAGTGTGGGAATGATTTTCGAGACATCTTTTGGTGAATTTTCTGTTGGAGGTCAATCGTACAGGAGGGAAGGTACATTAGCATGTTGTGGGCATGGAAATAGAGGTGTTGATTTAAGCAAATCCATACAATTGTATAGATTTGGCATGATTTTCTAGGCAACAATTTTGTGAAACAGATTGTGTTTGTAAGTGATTCTTTTGGCTGCTAAATGTCATTTTGTTGATGATGTACTTTCCTAAAGCTAATAAAATCTCTCTCTGTCTCTTTGGGTTTCCCTACATTGGGGTTTTCCTTGGCTGGTTGCCTAATTTTTTGAGTATTACATGGATGTGTGATTGTTGTTCAATGTGTTTATTCTACTGCAAAAGTGCTTGGCAATGTGTATTTTTTATCATAATATTTTCTAAATGTGGGTTTATACATTTCAGATTTAATAGATGACGGTTATCTCTAGATTTCTAAGTGTGTGACAGAATATAGTGCATGTTGATTTTGTCATTTAATTTCTACAGTGAAGTACGTAAGGAGTTTGCATTTTTTACTACTTCATTATAATTCTCTTTTATTTGCATCCTCTTTTACATTACATGTCATAAATCAAACTATTTTTCTTGAAATCTTTCTTACAGTGACTAAGTTTATTGTGATAAACGAACTTGCCTAAGTTGAAGATAGCCTCTTTGAATAGTGATGTTGATATCACTATCTTTAACTTCCTATTGTGTTTCCTTTTTGTCAAGTCTTGGCTTCCTTTATCGTTCTATTTTTTTTACAAAATCACGTTTAATACCCATCTTCATCATATAGTTGATTTCTTTACTCATATAAAAATAGCACTCATAGTTCATCAAATGTTGACTTGCTATGGTTCTTGTTGATAAACCGACGATTGTAACAAACACTTAAACTCTAAGGATTGTAACAACACTTGGAAAGACTTGTTGATACCCACAACAATTAATTGATATTTTATATTTTCAAGTTGATGAGGTGATCTATCACTAAATCACCTTATGTCGTCCTCTAACTATACTAGTTTCTCAACTTAAGAATTTGGGTTTCATTATGTCTTATAAAAGTATTCGATGCATTCCAAGCTTCTAGACATGTCTGAATATTGCACTTCTAGAATAATCTCATCACTAACATGTTGATGAATGTAAAATCTTACAGAAAACACTTACATATATCTATCATGAAGAGCTTCATTTTTATTTGCATCACCTTTAGGTCTCTTTTATTTTCCATCATCGATATTCCATAGTTTTCTTATTATTAAATTTTTTTTACTTTGAACTTACTAATGGAACAGTTCTTGTGATGCAGGAGCATCGTGCTCCCAAAATCTTATACATTTTGATAAGACCTAGGGGTCTTCATTTTACTAAGGGAGTCGGTTCCTAGGAGTGTATTATTGTATTTTCTTATGGTTTCTAGAAGAGAGACATAGGATAGGATTTGATAATGAGAAGTGAGGATTGAAATTGTAAATGTTCTCGAATGTATTAGAACATGAGAGGGATTGAGAAATGAGAGAGATATTAGGAGGATGAGAGAAATCCTAAAATTTGGTTTGTTGAGAGTCAGATCCTCTACTTTGAATGAAAATGGCTTAAGTGAGGCTGAATGTAATCAGATCTGCTTCTGAGAAGGACAGATCTCGAGAGGGTTAGAGGATATTATGGATTCTCTTGAGTGATTTGTGGATCTAGAGATATTAGGAGATTGATTAAGATTGTTAGTTGAGAGGTTTGTGGATCTGAAACATAATTGGTTTCAGTATCCTCTTGTACAAATGATTGTAAGCCTTGAGGGAAAGGGAGGTGGCCAATTGAGTGGAAATTAGGCCAGGAAGAGAGTATGGACAAACAAATGTGAATTAGGCCAGAGAAACAGAAGAAATACCTATTGATTGTGATCTTGGTAAGAGAAGGCATTAAAGAGCCTTATGTAAACCCTATGTACAATGTATGTATTATTAATGAAAGGAATACTATGTTTTGAGTATCATTGAGGAAGTTTTGTTCATTGTGTGTTGAGAACCTATGTCATCATAAATGTTAAGTCTCTATGAAGATAGGTATTAGAAACCCCTATAGATAGGTATAATGGTTGAATTTCATAACTTGGGTTTGTTTGCAGTAGCTCAATAGAGAGAGCCATGCAGGAGTTGAGGAGATCGGGATTGAAACCCTTCCACCAGTGCATAATTCCTTCGATTGATCCTTGATCAGTGATCACTGGCAAGGATAAAAAATCCTTAATCGTTGACAAAACTACAGTGTAAAGCTACAAGAACCATTTGATTCCTATGGGGTTTAATTATAACCGTTGGATCAAAATTCAAACCTAGAGGACGAGCTTCATGGTTGATCATCAGATCAAAAAATCAACTAAGAAGAGGTGTTGGATCCATTAGTGATTTCGGTAAGAACTTAGACCATTAGATCAGGAGGCAATTGAAGTAGAGTTGATCGATCTAGTTGGAAAGCCTTGGAGAAATCTCGATCATTAGTTCAACATTTTATTAAAATACCATCCACAGATTAGGATTAGAGGAGAGTTGTGGGTGAAGCCATCCAGTCGTCTATCAAGGGAATAGATCAATGGAGGAGAATAAAAGCATGTTATAAGTTGCGCGATGATTATCACGAAGTCTATCGCGCGCATCGTGGTATTGTTAGACCCCACCAAGGACACGTGGTAGGTTCTAGAAACATAGTGTGTCATATGAAATCGCCCTTAAAACTACCTTTCAATAGCGTGCATACCACCAATGGTATTTTGAGTTAAGCGGCTTTGAGATTTTCACTTGGTCATGAGGATAAGGACACATGAAAGAAAGGTAACTAACGCATAAGATTTTAACCTATGGACATAAGATATGGTGCAACATTAAGGAATGAGCATTGAGGAGCTTAGGGACTATGTGAAAAAGGAATTAATCCCCTGGACAGGGCGAACGGTCACATCGGAAGCTGAAGTTTAACTCCCGAGGGATGAAATAAAAACCCCGATCCATAGTTGTGATTGCAGGAATTATTTGAACCTGTTAAGGATTACAGGAGAAGATCAGAGTGAACAATTCGATCCAGGAATGAGCCTATAGATCCTTGGGCACCCCTTTGAGGGTTTGATGTGCAACGAATTGATTATCGTTACCTAACTGTAGGATATGACCGGGAGGTCGCTATCATCTTTCCATCAAGCTTATGCATGTCTTTGAATTATTAATAGTTTCTTGACCATTTCCAAGCATTTAAAAAAAAATCATTTTGACAATAAAACCTCTGAAAAACCCTCTTTACATAATCAGAGTAAAAGGAAAGAAAGAAAAAACCTTCAAAGAAACTAGACAACCCTAGGGAGACTAGGAAAGAACATTATATATTTCACTTTATAATTATAAATTGGTGTTTGGAAAACATGCCACTTTGTTTAGAAAAATTCCAAAGACTTTCACTTTATAAAGTAATTGTTGAATTAAGAATAAAATGTGTCATTTTCAATTCTGTTGAATTTAGAACTTATTTTTCACCTTGTAGCTTGAGCGGAGATTGAAATCGAACGCTTATTATGGCATCTTCACATTTCTAACAAGGTGCATATTCTTACGGGACTAAGAAAAAATTGTTTCAAGCCTTTTAAATAAACTTTGAACAATGTCTCACTTCTAAATTAGCATAGATCCATCTTAACTATAAATTACATTATGCGCTGAGAGGGACCAAAAAACAAAAGACCCACACACAAAGCTCATTTCTTAAAAGATCCAATGTTAAGATGGATTTGTGTTAGTTTATTTATTTATTTGTGTCAGTTCTTTGTTTATTTTTTTGAAAAAATAGGGATTGTAGCAAACACTTGAAAACACTAAGGATTGTAACAAACACTTAGAAAGACTTGTTGATACCCACAACAATCAATTGATATTTTATATTTTCAAGTTGATGAGGTGATCTATGATGCATGTAGGAATGACCCCCTTGCAATTTAGAGTCACAGAATGGAATCTTTGATACCACTTGATGGAAAGTTTATTGCAATCGTATTCACACAAGGTGCTTAAATCAATCAATGGAGATTGTCGCTCAAATGAAGGAACCATACACTCTAAATTCGGTGAATCCAACGAGACTCTAGGTCGGGAACCACCCAATTGATAGATCATATGAGGACACTAGATACTCTATCTAGTCATGCAGACCTTCCTTCTATAATGTATGTTGTCCATATTTGAGTATAGTTTCTTGGCTATTATCATTTTGGTTAAAAATACCCAAAAACACCTCATTCATAATCTAGCTATTGTATTTATTTCATGATAGTTCGAAATTGATTATCTTTTTTCCATTTACTTGTCCAATCAATAACCATCCTCTATCTATATAACAAAATAATTGCATTCACTTTTGTTATATGAATCCACACAACAAATCATCAAATCATGCACACACATATCTTCTCTTCCATCTAGGGTGAAGCTTCTAGGTCATGAAGATCATGCATACCACATATAATCATTGCACCTTGAGAAATATAGGGTCATCAGCTATACAAGATAACATACTATATTATTGTTCCTTGTTGTACACTGGTTGTGATAAATCTAAACACAGTTGAAGAGATGTTATCATCATTAGTGCATCTCAACATTTAATGGTGAAACTTATTTTTGTGAAGTATAGATGGGCCAATCTCTCTCTCTCTCTAACCATATGGATATTTGAGTTTGAAGCCACCCAAGGAGGCCTCTACTTCAATGACGACTTTGTAGCAAAGAGAGCACAAGCTCCTCCTTGCCTCATTCTACATGACCATTCCTTGATTCACTTCATCATTCTCAATTGTAGTGTGAAAGAACACCTAAAAAAAATTTCACAAATTGGGATTGAAGAACTAAGAGTTTTTTCCATCTAAGCATTTTAGGGTATTTTGTGTGGGCATCAAATTTTCTTACGAGAAGAGCCGAGCCAAAAGAAACAAATGCAAATGCCAAATATTTCCTCCCATATGGATGAATTTACACTACAATGCTTTCGGGATGGCTCACTTTACATTTTATTCTATGAATTTTTGTTTGTTTAAACTAATTTCAACAATTGTGATGGCGGGAGTATCAAAGTAAACATGGAAAATAATAATTGTTTGCATGAATGTCATTGTTCAATGGAGCCTCTATTGATTATTCATAAACCATATTAAAGATGTTGATTATTCAATAATCTAGGCTTAAGCATGAAGTTCATTCCATTTTTAGCATTTTACTTAAACCATAGAAAAAAAAATTCAACAACCAATATCACAAGAAGAAACACCATGCACAAGTACACAAGAAGTATCATGGGAAACCCTTCTCAACAAGGGAAGAAAACCCAGCCAATCCTTTGCTATATTCTTCAAGAGAAAAACCTCCACCACCATGAAACACTAGCACACAAAAGGGTGCTCACAAACCCTAGAATACTAACACCCAAGAGAGGTGTGCACTTTTTCCAAGAAGGAGGTACTTACTGAAAATTTGTATTTCCTCAATGG
>ML821239.1:33093-45938 GCA_009831015.1 Picea engelmannii
TAAGGTTGTCATACTCATCTATCACTCTATTCTAGTTATCAGTTTTTCGAAACCGAATATTCATCTTAAGTCAAAATAGAGCTCCCCAATTAAAAATTAAAAATTTTATTTCGATTGATGCAAGCCGAAATTTACAAATCTGTTGAGTTTCCTAAGATTGTTCTAATCATCTTAATACTAACTTAAATTTAGAACGAGAAGGATAATATTATGAAGAAGACTACAACTAAGTTTAAAGCAAATAAGAAGTTTTGAAAAGGTTTTCAAAGGTTTTATGAAATCTCTTTTTCCTCTCCTTTAGAAATTTAGCAATGATAAACCCTTGAAACCATTTACCCAATCAAGGCACTGATTGTACATGTTCTCCTCGTCCCACAGGGAGACGAGATCCCCAGTTGGAGCCTATGTTGAAACAGATCTTAAAATTTTTATCCTTAAGGCCAAGATTTTTATTTTTTGTGTTTTTTCGGGTTTCGTCTTTCTTAAAATAAGAGTTTCGTCATTTCTAAATTCATGATACCTTTTTATCAATTGTTTTTTGGATAACGAACGGAAAAAAGTTTACAAAAAATATAAATTTTTCGACGCTCTTTTGAAAAATTATTTAAAACGGGTTGAAATTTTAAAATTTACGACTTCTAAATTAAACTTTAAAGAATTTTCGAGATTCGGTGTTTCCTGCAAACAAATTTTTGATGCAAATCGAATTACGAAACCTCGATCCCCGATTTCCCGAAACATTGGAATCTTAATTTAAAAAACAAATCAATTTAATCTCTTCTAAAAAAGGCTAAAGGTGAAAATAATTATGTCGCGATTTCGGGATTCGCGGTTCTGTGAGAGCACATCTCCTGTCATCATGTTTCCCGAAATCCCGATTTCCGAAATCTCGATCCATCAGTCAGGTTAAATTAAAATATTTATGTTTTGACCTTAATCGTGATTATTTAGTTATTTAAGATAAGTTAAGTCCTGTTTTGAAAAAAGAAACAAGCATCGCAATTTCGCGATTTCGCATTTTTGGAAATCGTTTTTTCATCGACTACATACCTCTCGAAATCCCGATTTCTGAAATCCCGAAAAAAGTCTAATCTCAATGAATTAACGTGCTAAAATCATTTAAACCCTAATTAAAGCATCGCAATTTCGTGATTCCGCATTTTTGGAAATCGTTTTTTCATCGACTACATACCTCTCGACATCACGATTTCCGAAACCCCGAAAGATGAAGTTTTCAGCTTTAAATTATGATTAACATTAATTAACCTTTTTCTTAAAAACAAGATTAATGCTAATCATTCTTAGGTGTTCATTTATGTTTCGCTTACCCATTAAGTAGGTTTCTCGTTTTCTTCAAAACCCGAAGGTACTTAAATACGGACATTAAAAGTGTATCTCGGTAAAATATATTTTGCATTAAGAGCTTTAATTTCGTGACAGCTATGCAAATCTCGTCATTTTTTTAAATATATTCAAAATAAACATTCGAATGTTTGTGTTTTCGATTCTAAGCTGAGCTCATTCATCCATTTTCCGCTACAGGTTTCCAATTAAACACAGAAGTCATGGCACCCAAAAAGGCACCAAAGAAGAATGAAAACGCACAGGAAGGAGATATTATCTCCGATACCACTCCACATGCTATAGATTCTATTAAATCTTGGACTCAGATCTCAGATTTGCTGGAATATGAATTAGAGAATGCTCATCTTGACTCTGAAAATCATTTCCGGGACATAGCTGAGTCTGAGCTTCATAAGATTGTTGTGCGTCCGAGGTTGGTCGCATACACTGATATGATCAGCTGGGCTCTGGATAAGGTAGATATCCCAACAAGGGGCATTCTAAACGAGAAAGGAGCTATCATCAGCTCATTCAGACCAGAGCACATTCAAGTAATGTATAACCTCTCGCCGAATCATAAACATACTTTTAATGCTGAATTTTTAGCTGAGTTTCAGAGAAAAGAATGTATTGAGGTAGACCAGACATATCCCAATATGATTAGAGGATGGGCGAGGTCTGAAGCAAATTTTAGGGATGATGCTCATGGGATTTATGCTAAAGCCTCCTTAAATGAATATATGGTTTATATAGCCATTATGTTATGCAGACTTTTCGGGAGAAGATATCCCTGTCATTTTCATGCAGACTGGGTACCCTTTTTAGAGGAAGCTTCAGAAGGACATGGTTTTAACTGGCATAAGATTTTTTTGGATAACCTAACACAAGAAATTTTAAACTATAAAGCAGCCAAGTCAAAGGGACAACTAGTGGCTTTTTATGTGTCTGCATACTTAATGGATGCCATCTGTTTTATGACCCTCTTTCCATTAATGAATTGGAGTTGGAGTATTTCCTATCCAGAACCCATTCATAAATACCACTCGGCCCTTTGGGAAGAAAATTCTAAAGGCACATTTTACGAGGTTTGTCATTTTATTATTATTCTCATGCACAAAATGTTTTTTGGATGCGAACCCCCTCGCATTTCAGATACAATCATAGAAATTCTTAAAGCAGTTGTCGACTGGTTCATTGAGGAAAATGTTTCCTACATTAGGGTTTATGGTTGTTCCATTCCCCCTCATGCACTCCCTAAATTCCTACCAGACAGATTGGTATGCAGAGAAGTAGCTCATCAGATAGCCAAGGGCAGTGTTGGATTGGAATTAAAAGCACTTCAGAAACAATCATGGCCATCTTTCCCTGTTCATGTTGGGAAATTTTCTTTATCAAATTTAGGTCATTCTAAGGTAGAGGCCGAGTCACTAGAAGAAGTGAAATTAGTAAATATTGAGCACAGAAAATATGACCCCTACCAAATAATAAGTAGGCATTACATACATTGTAATCTAAAGGCATATGAACATGAAGTATCTATTTATGATGATATATTTAAAGATGTTAAGTCTTATGAAGAAGTGTTGAATAGAGTCCATGCCTTGCCACCTGACTCACATACTGAATTCGCAACTTTTCAAAGCCATAGGCGAAGCTTCCTACCTAATATTTTACAGGGTGAAATCTCGACCCCATCACCAGAACAACAAGGATCCCCTCCAGGGTTTGAAACTAATATACAGGATAAAGAAAATAACAAAGGTAAGTTGAAAAATACTACCGAGATACCTTCCCAAGATACAGAGGGTTCTCAGACAGAAGAAACGGGAATGGAGAAGGGAAAAGAGCCGGGAAAAATTCTAGAAATCATGAAAAATGTTCCAAAAAAGATAGGAGGTACAGCTTCAACAGAACTTGGTAGTCCTATCACCTCTTTAACTCCATTGCAGTCAAATTTTGGAACCCCCCATGAAGGATTTTTATATGTCAGTGATCTAGATCCTATTTCAAGAGATGAAATCCCCTCATTAGATTACTTTTTCAGTAAAAAGCGAAGAGCAGTCTTGAAATAGGAAATTCATCCAAGAGGTGAAGGAACGGTTAAAAAGCATAGGGTTATTATAGATGGAAAGAAACTCAAGGATGGAGAATTTGCTACAGAATTAGCAGGTACAATGGGTGCTATAGCATTGGCAAACATGTATTATGTTGGCAATTTAACAACTATGCTTGAACATAAGGACCAAACAATAATTCAATTGCAAGACAAACTAAAAGAAAATGAAAGAAATATTAGTTGGGGAATACAGAAGGGTCTAGAACAAGCTAGACTAAAGGATATGCAAGAAATCCAGAAAAATAATAAATACTTGGAGGAGGAAAAACTCATAATACAGGTCACACAGGAACAGGTTCGAAAGCTGGAAGAAGAAAACAAACATTTACAAGATAAAATTATTTCTATTACTAATCAGGTAATAGAACTTGAAAATTTCAGGACACAAGCATTGGAGATATATGTAAGAATAGAGGAGGAACAGTAGAAAGTGTTCTTGAATCTGGAAGTAGTCCAGAAATATTTTCAAGAAAAAAATAAGTCTTTAGAGAATGTGTTCCAGAAGGAAAGGGAGACGAAAGCAGCTAGAACAACTTTTCAAAAGGCAGTGACTTTCTCATCAAAAGAAGAGGTTGGAAAGATTCAGAAATTATCTATTTCTAAACAGGTTAAAGGGGACATAATAATAAAAGTGTGGGAAGCAAAGYTAGCCGAATATAAAYGAATAACAAGAGAAGTCAACGATGATTGTCAGGGAATCTTCGATCTATTAGAAAGAGCTTCTTTGAATATCAGAACAGATGGTTGTTCTGGATTATTAGGCGAAATCAATATTGCCAAGCACCATCTAAGGTTTAGAGAAGAGATGGAGGAAATGAAAGCAGAGATTTCAAGCATTAAATTGATCAATATTACAGAGATCAACAAATGGATGGTGATGTCAAATCTAAAGTTGAAAACTATTAAATTCACAAAAAAGATGATAGAAAACCGGTTGCCCGAATTACAGAAAAGATTTTTCTTATTTGAAGCAAATGAGTTACTAGATGCTCCCAGGACTTTCGTGAAGTTTTTGGGTAAATGCATTCAGTGTATTGAAGCGGAAAAAGGAAGTTCATCAACGCAAGCTTAAAATCTTTTAAAATGTTTTTATCATTTAAGATTAGAAAGAAATTGTAAACGATTGACATTATTTTTATGTAACCGTAATATTAGGAAGTTGGTTGGTCACCAACGAGAAATTTTGATGAAAATGTATAAATATAGTTTCTAAAGACTGAGGAATGGCTTCGGAATTTTTGGAGAGAGCCATTTTGTAATATCAGTTTCAAATACATCAGAATATAGATCACATAGGAGATTCTGAATCCTCCAAATTTGTAACTATGTATCTTCAACCCTGTTTATTATACTTTGTTGTATTTTTTCTTTCAATGTTTTTCTAACAAGTAATCAATTTGAAGTTATATACATCATTGATTTATATTTCAGATTGGTTTGGATATCAAATGATTTACAGTTTTTCCTCTGAAATTGCTATTAATAATTTTAAGACCTGTAAAACTTTTGTACCTTAATGCTTAACCCTCGTTAGAAACCTCGTTTTTCTTTCATCGTTGTCTATTGAAATATGAGATTCTTTCTTGATTAAAGCCTCATATTTTTCTGTAGTGTTTATTTATTATTTTACGATTCTCGAAATTGTTACAAATCCAGGAAACGGCCTCGAATGTGTTTACATTACTGTTTTGAATTTTAAAATTGTTTTTTTGGTTCTCATCTCTGGAAAATTTGAAGTAACAAATTGATTAAAATCATTTTACAAATAAACAAAGTTTTATCATCCATGATTGTCCCAAGTAGCAGACAACCCAACATTGAACCAGGCCTTTAGGATCAAACCAGTATTGCCTTGAATTTATTTAATACCATTTTACAAACAGCAACTAACTGGGTTGAGTTAGAACATTCATGAGCTGTTATTGATAGAGACATTAGCATCCAAGAGCAACAGGAAGAAAGACAGAGACAGTTGAGAAACTGATTCTTCTTTAATCTTCCTTTGATTTCTTATTCCCAAATCATTCCTTTAAATTATTTACGGATGCCTTGACGGTATACTTTATAGCCTTAAAGTATAAACTCAGGAACAACACCCCTATTACCCAAATGACTTTTCTAGGAGAGGAAAAACGTCACTTTTTGAGGCTTGACATCATGCTTGAGGGGGTTTGGTAGTGATGGAATCATTTCACATTGATACTTGACATGATTTTACCAAAGGAGACATGGATTAACCCTAGCACATGAAGAGGAGGCTCAAGGAGCCCCAACGACCTCTTCCTTCTTCTCCAACGACTTGGAAAAGTGTCAAAACGTCCCCTAAAGGGGTGACATCATCTTACTTTTATGGTTTCTAATGCATTAAAGTGGAAATTAAATATTATGTTTTGGTTCAAGGGGTAACATAAGGGTTGTTTACCCCTTATCTTATGTTTTACCCTTGCTAAGTGGACAAACTATGTTTTAAGACTTTTGTATAAATAGAGATCATGTGAATCTCATTTCATAACATAACTCTCCCATTTGGAGTACTTGGCTGAACTTTTCTCTACCCTTGGGGATTTTCTCTCTCATTTGCATTTTTTCATGGTTTAATTTTCTATTGGTTGAAGGAAGTGGAGTGCTACCTCCTATGGAGCATTTATCTTGCATATTGGTGGATAACTCTTGGTAAAGTAGAAGTTTATCTTGTTGATTATTGCTCTAATTGAAGGGTTTCATCTTGTTATTGTATCTTTTTATTAGTTGTGAGGTTAAATGGTTGAAATTCTTGGGGAGTATAAGTGCATACAACCCCACTAAGCTCATCAATTTTTGTCTTGGAAATAATTTGTTATTTAAGGAAGTGTTAGGTGAAGTAAAAGGGCTTACAGCCTTCTAGCACTTTCCTAGTTATCTTTAATTTCCTTGGGGAGTAAGAGGGTTTAGACCCCCAAGGAATTAGTACAGTTACTAATCACTCTTTGAATCCATAAATCAATAGTCAAGGCTCTAATCAATTACTTTTTTGCATTGGAGAAATAAAATAGTGCATTGGGAAACATGACTTTTTGTCATTTCAACTTTCTGCAATTTAGGTTTTGTTCCTTGTGCCTAGAGCACCTATAGGCCACTAGGGAATCCCTCCTAAAGGGGTATTTCTTGATGCTGTAATAAAATTTCATCTTCATCCATTAGGGCTGTAGAAAACCTAACACTCTTTCACTTATAACTTACTTTTCAAACGTCATAATTAGCTAAGAGTTTGCCACTTTTATCTACTTGGTCTAGTGCAACTTTTGGGTGGATTCTTTGTGAGTTTTGGTGGTTTAATTTACTTTTGTAACAACAAGTTTGTTACAGCCATAAGGCTGCAAAATATTTCTGCAGACAACTTTTATTACATCATTCTTTCATTGCTATATTCTAATGTTATTTTACTTGAGTTGATCTATTTGTTTCTAATTTATCTCTTACTCTTTCAACTAGACTTTTAGCAACTTGTTTTGCAGCATTCATTATCATTTTTATTGCTAATATATATTGTTACTAACTGCAGCAATTTGGGACAACAATCTTAACTTGTTTGTCCATCATATACTTGGGCTTGTATCATTGTTTTCCTTGTGTCTCGAGCAGATACAATCAACATTTGCAAGGTCTACTACTTCTTGGAAACCCTTGGTTACCATCAAGACCTTAATCCAACCCTTCTCCACACATAGAAACTTGACCTATAGGAGCATTCATTCATACATCACACTTTCCATCTCATTCCCCCTAGGGTCACCAGGATTATCCCCTTGAGGTGACCACTTCACCTCTAAAGTGACGTGAACATCTGCCTAAGGTGACAGTGGGTAGGTGCTCTCAAAATTGTTTCCATTTGGTGGCTGGGTCAGGATTTTCCCAACCTACAACTTGTGCAATAACATTTTGGCATTTTTTCTAGGGAGGATTTTGAATCCTCTTACGAACCCTAATGGCACTTTGGAAATATATCACAAATCCTTTTCCCTACCTTACTTGGTGACTCCACCTAAGGGAATTTCCCTTTTTCACCTTTAATGAGCTCTTCTTGAAGCTCATCTAGTGACTCCACCTTCCCATAAACCTTCCTCTTATAATCCTTTTCCCCTAGGGAGGTTCAAACCTTCTAAGGTCTACCGAAGAAGACCTCCCCTCAAGTCTCCCGTTGTCAAAACCCTCTTCCATGGTACCCTTCCCCTTTCTTCAAGGGCTCACCCTTGGGGAAAATACCTCTACAAACCCCTTAACATGTCCACCATCCCTGGATACCCCAACGAAATTCTAAAAGAGTCAAACAAGTGGTTTCCAAAGTTCCCAGGAAATAATGTAGTGATTGTTGAAGATCATCTCTACACCATAAGTAGAGATATGGATAATGAATACATTAAGCATGAGGATGTATCCATGAAGCTATTAGATTAATCATTGACTGAAGAAGCTCTCAGTTGGTTCAAAGGCCTTTCAAATAATCACCTTACATCCTATGAATATTTTTCCATGTTATTTAAGAGAAAATGGTCAACAAAGAAAGACAGTGGGATGCTTGTAGCTCAATTAAATTAGATAAAGAAAAATGAGAACGAGAAAGTGAGTGAATTTGATACCATATTTGACAAGTTGTATAGACATATTCTGACAGATTTCCTTCCTACAGTCACATCAGTATGTCTCCTTTATATGAATTCTTTTGAAGGGAAATTTTGCTTTATTTTGAAGGACAAGAAGCCCACTTATTTGGCATGGGCCAAAGAGTACAGTGTTGATCATATGAGTACTCAATTTTCCCAAGTATAGAACCAGATCATAGATCGTTTGACTACTGTGGAAAGAAATCAATTTGCTCAAAGACCTCAGTTTTCCAGAAAACTAAGAGATGCCACAGGTTGGAAACCAAGAACCTCAATAAGAGGAAAAGGCCCATGATACTTTGAAACCACATGGGATGGTCGACACAGAAGCTTGGTGCCTTCCATGCCAATATACTCATAGGGAATATAAGTGTCCCCGAATAGATGAGGATTCTTCAGAAATTATTAATTTCATTTATATGATCTACACTTTCCAAGAGGAAGAAGTCACACGGGAACATATCAACATATCCAAAATACAGGGGGAAAGAGAGGGGAGACTCTGTGCCTTAAATCAGATGAAAGATGATGAAAAGAAGGAGTTGATAAAGAGTGAATATTTGACCTAAAATAGAAGGAATAAAGCTTCATCCCCTCCATCATAGCATGCCACTCCCACTCTATCAGCAGAGAAGGTGGCCCCACCACCTCTACCTCCAGTACATGAGTTTCTTCCTAAGCCAACTCCCATGTATGAGATTCAGTTGAATATGGATGTTGCAACCATGTTTGGAAAGCTAAATATGATGGTCATGGTGACAAATATGTGCAAGATACATTTTGTAAGGAGGGAATTCTTGAAGTTATTATAGGTACTAACCATGAAGGAATACCCTCCTATCATTGTGAACACTATGTATCTCGATCAAAAAAAGGACAAAAGTCCTCCCTTCTATCTTTCATTATGTATGAATGGCCTCTGCTTGAACAATTGTATGCTTGATTATGGGGCCTCTGTGAATGTCATTTCATTGAAGGTGATGGAACAACTTGGTTTGAAGACAACCCGAAGCTATGGAAATGTGTGTGGAATTGATTCTAAAAGGGTCAAGGTTTATGGGTTATGTGAGGATGTTGAGGTATTTTTGATTGATTTTCCACATATCATCCTCTTCATGAACATAATAGTGATCGATGTTCTAGATGCTTGGTGGATGATCTTATCGAGGAGTTGGTATGTTTCCATTGGGGGTTTCCTTAGCATGGACCTTACCCATGCACACATCCCCATGAGAGATGGAACTTTTGAGGTATTATATAGTCAAGAGTGAGTTGGCAAGTATGTCACCGATCCCAACATTCCTGACTACACAAGTGAAGATGAGTTTGATGAAGTCCCAGACACCATTGAGTATAATCCACAAGACTTTCCCTTGATGTAGGATGTCTCCATAGATATTCTCCTCCCAAGAATAGATGAATACAAAGAGAAACTTGCAAAGTTCCAATGGAAAGAGCCAGGGTCTATCCAAATTATGAAGAAAGAATATGAAGAACGCGAAGAAGTCATCAAAAGGATGTTCAACGCAAAGCCTCATTCCTATCCATACATTGAGAATATACCTTACATTAATTTCAATGAAGGAATTCTTGAGTTCATGTGGGATAAGAAAAATGGCAAGCCCAAGTATGACCAAAGAGATGAAAGCTCATGGCTTGGCCCTTACATTGTCAAGAAGTAGTATGACAAAGAAAAGTATTATTTGACAACCTTGGATAGGAGAAAGATGTCATTACCAGTGGATGGATCTCTTCTCCGACCTTATGTTCAAGTCGCATGACTTCTTCAGGGCCCAGGGCCCAGGTAAGTAGGTAGGTCATCTTGATTTCCTTGCATTTGCATATTGATTGCTCATATTAGTTTAGATGCATTTCATATTTAATTTTTCTCTACTTGCATATTGATTTCATTCTTAGTTTAGAATTTTTTTTTAAATTGCTAAAATTTTATTTTCTAGATTAGTTTCATTTTTGGTTTTGATGTATATGGATGAATGGTGATAGAACCACCCTATATTTTGCAGTTTCTCACTTTAGTGTAGGAACAGGTATACCAGGAGATGTTGTGTTTCTCATGCACTCTACAATGAGCACATGTCCCCAAATAGGAGCCATATGTTATCCCCATTTTGTGAGATAACTAAAGAGATGACGTCTCGAGGCCCACAATTTGTAGATATGGAGTGCCCAAAGACAACATGACTAGCAGTATCCACTTTCACATACGGAAGATTTCTCTATCACCACCCTTTTTATCCATTGTCAACACATCCACCACACCAGCTAGTTTTTGGAAGGCAGATGGGTCTTGCTCCATGTGGTACAAGTCAGGTATTGTGGCAGGTAATCACCCTAATATTTGAGGCATTTAAACATGTTGTGTTTAAGCTGTTTTTGACTATAGAATGTTTGCTTGGACATTATGCTTTTAAACATATTTCACCTTAGTTAGTGTGTTAGGGTCCTAACCCGCACATAGGTAGAATAATATATTCGGATGTAATAAAGTTCAACATTAATAAGGCCTTGCAATAAAATAGAATAAGTCAAATGTAAGAAGACCTAATAGAAGCTTTCGCTTCTAGAAGGATCCTCCTCTAGATTCTTATTTTGATAGACATATTTAGTATAAATAGGAGTCGAGGGTATGAGAACCCTAGCTTGGATATTATTGTAATAGAGCTCTGTTCGACTAGAAGTTTTCCCCTCGAAGAGGCCCGTGAACATTGCTCTTAGAATCAAAGTGTTATTTCCGTTGTTATTCTTATATCATTTCAGTGTTATTGTGGTGAGTGTTCTAGTTATATTGTTGTTATTCTTCCATTTCTAGCATTTTATTTATGTTATGCATACCTTTTATATCTAGTATATTACAAGTGGTATCAAAGCACTTTCCCCAACATAAATTATGGGTTAAATGTGTTTTCAAGGTAGAGACGTATTCCAACGTCTTTAAGCCAAGGAGATATGTCGTTATGCGCATAAACCTGTGGTTGAGGGATTCATATTGTTACACATTATTTTCATCATCCCTATGACTGATAATTATGTAAACCTATATGTTGCCTTCAGAGGGGTCAGTGGCCTGAGTTCCTGAAGAGAGAAGGGAGAAGAACTTTTCCTGAGAAAAGAAGTTGCATTTTCCCTTGTAAAAACCCTGTAAAAAAGGAAGTTCGCAGGTTGCTATATAGGCAGGGTGCGAGAATGCCTAATTCTCGCAGGTTGCACCATAGCTACGGTGCGAGATGTTCACAGGTTGCTCTATAGGCAGGGTGCGAGAATTCCTACACGTGGGAAAAACAAGTGTTTTCTCGAATGTTCTAGAAGGAGAAACTTCCATGGTGAGGTGGCATCCGAATGGTTTGGATCTTACTCACTTTTATGATTTAGTGGGATCATCCTAACCTCCTCACCTTATCCTCTTCAACTTATAAAAAGAGAGGAGTTCTCATGGAGAAAGTTAGCTTTGGTTGGCTTGGAATTATTATCTTGGTTAGAGTGGCTTTGAGATTTGCTTTGTCAAGATAGATTGTGAGTAGCTATCAGATCCATGGTTTCAGAATCCTTGGAGAAAGAAGTGTGTGGGGAACGAGGGACGGTTGGAAGGGACCTTATGACATTAAGGCCATGGTTGTAATCTCTCTTTCACATTTAATATGATACAGCAATATGATTCTTTCCTATAAAGCTTGTTGTGTTTTATTGTATGATTCCTTGATCACATACATAGGTTTATATTGAGTTTATGCTATTTCTATCACTTTGGTTGGTTGCATTCTTTTGTAGGTTCATCATTGTATGAGATTCGGAATGGAGCTAGGATAGCGATGGAGAGAGGAAGCGACATTTAAATGGTATGTCACCCATCCCTCTTTAGTTAGTAAATTCAATATCTAAAACTTAAGGAAAGCATCATGTTCTGGTGTGTTTTGTTCTAGATCTAGGTGGATCTAGGGAGATCAGTTAGTGTCTGCACCTACCAATTAGTCCGATAACAAAATTGGTGACTCCACTAGGGAATGGATTTTTTCCTAGTTAGTCTAGTTTCCCTTGCTTTGATTGCTTGTTTTCTGGTCTCTGAGTCTGTGGGAGATCCATCCAGACTCTCTGGATCTGAAAGTTCACTCAAATTTAGTCCTTTTTCAAATTTTTGCTTGTTTACAGGCATTCTCGCACTGTACCCTTTAGTGGCCTGCGATAAACACCTGAGTTCGCACCCTGGTGTTAAGTCGAGTGTGAACCCCTCGCAGTCAACCTTTGTTAAGCCTGCGAGAATCTTTGATTCTCACACAGTAATACACTACCAGCCTGCGAACGTGTTTGTAAAATTTTTTTGGATTGGGTCTTGTCATTTTTTGATGCTCAGTTTTGCTTTGAATAGTTGGATTGAACTTTTGGAGCCTATATTGGTCTGTTTACATTCTTCTTGACATTCTTTGAGTTGCTTTTATCCATCTTTGCTTTGTTTGGTTTTGAAGGATTAGTCTCTTGCTTTGAGTGTCTTTCAATTACAAAGCATGTGTTTTCTTTAGAATTGTTTAGGGAAAGATCATATTTCTTATTAATAGTTCGCTTTAAAAGAAAACTTTTAGTTTGGGTTTCTTTGTTTTAAGAAAGTTCATTATTGCTTTTAGTGAAATTTTTGAAACAAATAGATTTAATTTCTTGCTTTATATTAGATTGGGGGCATCTGTGCATTTGAAGTAGCGAAATTGCATGATTCTTGGCATTTTTTGATCTTAAAT
>ML821239.1:52161-63237 GCA_009831015.1 Picea engelmannii
AATGGAGCTAGGATGGCGATGGCGAGAGGAAGCGACATTTAAACGGTATGTCACCCATCCCTCTTTAGTTAGTAAATTCAATATCTAAAACTTAAGGAAAGCGTCATGTTCTGGTGTGTTTTGTTCTAGATCTAGGTGGATCTAGGGAGATCAGTTAGTTTCCGCACCTACCGATTAGTCCGATAACACATACACACAGGAAATACAAGTGGTACTTAAGCACACATTTGTTGGCCACCGTTGTAACCCCTGTTGGTACCCCTTCGAGTGGTAGTGCATCAGACAGCACCTGTGTACGGATTGGCCAAGATTACCTGAAGCCCTCTTTAGATAAATCGATCGGTCGCCTGAATGCTATAGTGCCACCGAGAACAACACTCGGGAAGATACTCTCTAGTACCTGGGTAGTCAAGTAGTATGGCTAAGGGCATGGTCTAGCCTCCTTAGTTAGTGCCTTGAGATATTGGGCCAAGTACTACTGTTGGACCCCTCACGTATATCAGAGAGGTATAGCACAGAGAAAACCCTTGTCTGTAGAACCCTTGAATACCTAACCCTTGGGGATAGAAACATAAACAAATTAAAACAGACAAGATCTATTTTCGTGCAACTGTGTTCAGGTGCCAAATCATTACACATTTCTTCCTGATTAAGCATTTGGGCATTTCATCACTCCAGTATTCTTCATACCGGAGTATAACTCTGCAAGTGAAAAAAAAAAGTCTATAAATTTTTGCACCATTATTTGAGACCTATTCCATTGGATTCATCTCTTTTCCCTTATCACATTCATACATATCATTTTTCAGAAAAAAAAATTGACCCCACCCACCCCATTTCGGTTCCCTCGTCATCATGACCCATACCTGTAGCCAAGACTTGGAAGCTCGCTTCAATACCTTGCAATCTAATTTCACCAAGACCCAACAAGAAGTGAAACAACTCAGTGCCAATGTTTCCGCCATCAATACAACCATGCAGTCCTCAATGGAGAAAATCAAACAAGACCTGACTATCCAGCTTGAATCTGTCATTTCAATGCTCTGCACCAAGATGCATATCCCTACAGATAACCCTTTATATGACCCACCTCCACATACTAAAGTTGAAAATTCCTCTCATTCCCATAACATTCAGCACCATCACTTTCAACGTGACCTACGCCTTCTGTGGTTGGATGTGACCAAATTTGATGGCTCGGATCCCACTGGTTGGGTAAGCCAAATGGAACATTATTTCTCTTTATACGGCATTACAGATGACTTGGCCAAACTCTGGTATGGTGTTCTCCATCTAGATCAAGAACGTTGGCAATGGTGGCAATGGAGAAAAACTTCTCGTCAAGGGTATATTGCTTGGACACACTTTTTGGCAAAGATTTATGAATGCTTTTACAGTAACACCAACCATTTGCGTTGTTTGACAAAGTTGAAACAATCAGGCACAGTAAAAGAGTTTATAGCTTCTTTTGAGCGCCTGGCTTTTCGAACAGAGGGCATGTCTGATGCATTTTTTCGAGAGTGTTTTATCAGTGGCCTCAAGGATGAGATTCAGGCCCATGTCCTCATGGCTCAGCTTGAGAGTTAGGTGGAGGCTACTAAAAGAGATAAAGAAGCACAACAGGTTGTATCTTCTCAAAACTGGAAACCCTCCTTTATCCCTCGCACTAAACCAGTAAATCCCACTACTCCCTCCACTCCACTAAAGATCCAAAAATTGACCAGGGTTGAAATGGATGAATTCCAACTCAAAGGCCTTTGTTATAATTGTGATGACAAATATTTCTCGGGACACAAGTGTAAGGAACAAAATCTTTTTATGGCCATCTCGGAGGATATTTCGGAAGAGGATGTTGAAACTCCCCTTGTGTCTGAGTCACCTGAAACCACTGACATAACCCCTCCCTCATACCCTCCCTAAGTAGAACCATTCATTTCCCTAAATGTTGTCACTGGCTTCTCTACTCCCCAAACCCTCAAGCTAATCGGTTACATCAAGCATAGGAAGGTCATCATTTTGGTTGATAGTGGAAGCACCCATAACTTTATTCATCATCGCATTTCCCAAGAAACTCATTGTTACATCCATGTAGTCAATAATTTCCAAATCATGATTGTCAATGGTGGATCCATGAAATGTGGAGGGCGTTGTGAAAATGTGTGTCTCCAAATTGGTGACTACCACCTGAAATCTCATATGTTTTCTATCAACATGGGTGGTTGTGACATTGTGTTGGGTGCAGACTGGATAAGGACTTTGGGTCCCATTCTCATGGATTTCAAGGAATTAACCATGCAATTCAACCAAGAGGGCCAACAATATAAGTTCCAAGGCATCACCGTCAGTTCACCTGAGATCATTAGTTCCCATCGCATGGAAAATATTCTCAAAAAAGGTCATTCTGGTGTTATTGCCCAACTCCATGCCATACAAGCAACAGAGACACCCTCGATGTCACAAGACCTCCAATCCATCCTTTCTAAACATCAAGTGGTATTTTCCACTCACTAAGGACTCCCTCCTTCCCATGGTGTTCATGATCATTCCATTCCCCTTGTACCAGGAAGGCTTACTCCCAATATACGTCTGTATCGTCACCCATTTTCCCAAAAAAATGAAATTGAGAAAATGGTCCAGGAACTCCTTAACGTAGGAGGTATCCACCCTAGTACGAGCCCCTACTCTTCTCCTGTGATCGTGGTCCTGAAGAAATAAGGTTCTTGGTGAATGTGTCCTGACTTTCGTGCCCCCAACAAACTTACCATTAAAGGAAAATTTCTCATTCCTATCATTGATGACCTCTTGGATGAATTGAGTGGCACCCAGTTCTTTACTAAACTTGATCTTCATTATGTCTACCACCAGATATGTATGAAAGAGGCAGACATTCTCAAGACTGCCTTTAGAACTCATGAGGGCCACTATGAATTTTTGTTCATTCCCTTTGGCTTGTGTAATGCCCCCTCCACCTTCCAAAGCCTCATGAATCATGTCTTTCATCCTTTTCTCCGTCATTTTGTCTTATTTTTCTTTGATGATATCCTCATCTATAGAAAAACTTGGACATACCATCTTTCTCATGTGGATCGAGTTCTCCATCTACTCTCTCAGCACCAACTTTTCCTGAAACAGTCTAAATGTGCTTTTGGCACCACAAAAGTCAAGTACTTGGGTCATCTGGTTGAAAAGGATGGCGTCAGGGTGGATCCTAAAAAGATTGAAGCTATGCAAGATTGGCCTCACCCAAATACTCTCAAAATGTTGCGTGGATTTAAGGGCTTAACAGATTATTATCGGAAGTTTGTTAAGAATTATGGAAATATTGCAGCACCTCTCACTACACTCCTAAAAAAAAGCTCTTTCACTTGCACTCCAGCAGCTGCTCAAGATTTTCAAACCTTGAAGATGACCATGTGTACCACTCTAGTCCTGGCCCTTCCTGATTTCACAAAGACCTTTGTCTTGGAATGTGATTCTTCAGGGAAAGGAATTGGTGGTGTCCTTATGCAAGAAGGTCGGTCTTTGGCCTTTACCAACAAGCAACTGTTTGAAAGAAATATGGGAAAATCAATCTATTAAAAGGAAATGTTGGCTATTCTACATGTCGTTGATCTATGGCGCCCTTATCTATTGGGGCAACACTTCCAAATTAAGACAGGCCATCAAAGCCTCAAGTGTTTTCTGGAACAACGCATTTCCTCCCCGGAGCAACAAAAATGGGTGACTAGGGTCTTTGGATATGATTATGAGATCATTTACAACAAGGGAAAAGACAATGTGATTGCGGATGCACTTTCCCAAAAATATAAAGATGACGGATCCATTTTTTCTCTTTCCTTCTGTTGGGGTCCTATAATTATAGGCAATTCGATTCTTCGACTGTTGATTTGGTGTTTCTATCGTGATGACGAAGTCCTGGCTCATGTGATTCCGCTTCCTCCCTCCATTCTTGTCGCTCAATCCCCCATCACCCTATTGCATCCTTCATCCACGTTGTGCCCTCACTCCCTTGTCCTGTTGCCCCATTGAGTATGCCTCTCCCGCCTTCCTTCCATGAATAAATGGACTTAGGATGAACAAAAAGAACAATAGGTTAGTTAGATTAAAATAATAATAAGTGTTAATATAGTTAGTATTGGTTAAATTAATTAATAAACGACTAGTTAAATAATTAATTAATTATTAATTAGTTAATTATTAATTAAGTTAAAAATCTAAGTTAGTAACTAGGTTAGTAAATAGGATTAGTTAAAAATTAAATAAAAAGAAAAATACAAAAACTATATAAAAAACATATATATTAAAAAACATTAAATAACATATAAAACAAATACATAATAAAACAAAATATTAAAAAAGTTTAAAAACAAACAAAACAATAATTTAAACATATTAAATACCAAAAAACATTTAATAAAACAAATTAATAAACAAAACATGAAATAATACAATTTTAAAAAAATAACAAAACGTATCACATAATATAAAAACTTAAAATATAAAATATATAATATAATAAAAAACTAAATTTAAAAAACTAAAAAAAAAAAGAGCATCCTATCCTAAGTCTATCCCCTCCACTCAACACTCCACCTACCCCCTCACGTCACACTCCACTCACCCCCCTCACACCTCACCCCTATGTCACCCTCCACTCCCACCAAAACTCCCGCTCCCTCAAACCTCAACGCCCCTCCATCCATATCGTACATTTAAATCAACAAACCATACATTTTCCGGATCCCCCCTCACCTTCCAAGCTTTAACGAGAGGGGGGTCTGGAATCCCCATTAAACCCAATGCTATTCCATTTAATCAAACGTCACATAAAAACTAATAAACGGTCCATAAAAATTCCGTACCCCCCCTCACCATCCAGAATTTAACGAGAGGGGGGGGGTTTGGAATTTTGCGTTTCATGAAAAAAACCATTTTTTCCTTTTCTTGCCTTTTTGCTTGTTTTACCATTTTCTCTTTCAAATCGATTTCTGGGCAAACGGAGACGGATTTTAAAAATATGAGAGAGGTTTTTTCTCAAAACGGGATGAAGAACAAAAACCTCTTTCAGTTTTTTCAATGGAGCCACGAGAAGAGAGAATCGAAGCCATCTTCGAGGCCCATTTTTCCAGATTCTCAATTTTCCGTTACAGTCCCGATCTTGCAGGAGCTGTTACGGCCAGCTGGGGACGAATTTGGCGAAACCGAAGGAGGTTTTTGTCCATCACATGCCCATATACAATAACCACTTTCATTTTTTGCCCAGGTTTCATCATTGAATATAAAATCACGTCTGCTCGGATCCCTTTTTTGCAGAAAACCGTTACGTCTTTCATGGCAAAAAGTTCCAAGTTTTGTGGGAGTGGTGGCTATTTTTGGCCGAGGCAGTTAAACCGACTCTCGCAACTTGATGAGGAGACCTCTCCTATTTATAGAGATTATTTTTAATGTAAAAGGGTTGATCAGTCAGGGAACCATGATGAATTTTTTATAAAGCAGCTCACAGAGCCAACTGTAGTTTTTTCATCAATTCAGATAATACAGTCGCAGCAATTACAGGATTCTTGTGTCAAGTATATTGGTGAAGTGCTCCTCCGGTAAATTGTTTTCTCTGTCTCCATATGTTTTCTTTCCTTATTATTCGACAGAATATTATGAGCAGAATTTGTTGTAAGATACACTTTGTTTCTGGCTGTGGATAATATTAATGTTTTCTTCTGATATTCAGTGGCATAATTCTTCGTTTCTCTGTTGCTAAATTGATCATTTCTTTTTCCTCCTCTTTCATCTCATTTAATTTTACCAGATCCAGTAATTTTCCTACCTTGCCCTGTAAAGCTATCTGTAGGATTTGTTTTTGATTAAATCTCAGTTTGTGACTCCATTGCCCATGGTTCCTTTTCTCTGCTCTTACCAATTTTAAAATCCTAATTCTGAACCCATTAACTAGCCTAATATTCTCTTCAAACAAAGCTATATCATACAGAGAGATCCCTCTCTGAGTCTTGGAGGGCTACATCCAAGACTCGAAGTGGTTTTGATGTTGCCTCTGTGACTACCTCACAGCCTTAGGCAAATTACAGAGTGCTAACATAATAGCGACTCCACTGGGGAACTCTTCCCAGTAGTACACTTCAAGCTCCAGCTCTGATCACTGATGGTGGACAGTGACCAGACACAAGAAGGCTGAGATCATTCACCTGGCGACTCCAATCAGCTCCAGACAGTGCCAACTTGAAGACTCCACTGGAGGAAGAACCTGAAGCATGACCAAGCAGCCTAGAAAGACCAGGTATTCAAGCTCAAATTTCATTCAAGACATCTTTGGTTTTATCTGCAATTATGTCTTGTCTTTTTCTAAGTCTGATCAAAAGTATATTGTTGAAGATTACTTTGACCATCAGTCAATTGATGAGTCTCAAGAGATCATATCCCCAATTGTAGATTATGTACATGCTCATACACATGTGCACATCCCAGATGCACCTGTAGAAACCCTAGTGAGACATAAGCCTCCTGCTTTGTCTCCTACTCTTGCTAAACCTCTGGATGGTTGTAAGCCTCTTTCTTCATCTCCTGTGCTTACAAAAGTCCCAGACTGATACAAGCCTCTGGATTTGCCTCCTATTCTCCATGACCTTCCTGCCAATTACATTAATAATCTGCCCAGGTTTGATGGAGAGAATGCCAATATTACTACTGAAAAGCATATCCAAAGTCTTGAGGATTTTCTTGACCTCTTTGAGGTAGAAGAAGATTATGTCTGCATCATAATGTTTGCCCTGTCTCTGGGAGGTAAAGTTAAAGATTGGTTTAAGAACCTTCCAGCCGCAAGCATCAGAAATTTTCATCAGTTCTTGCAAGTGTTCTTAGACAGGTGGGTGATCATGGGAAATGTTTTCCTCATCCTAGAAGAGTATGACCACTTGAAAAGAGAGCCAGGGGAGACAGTACAACAATTCTCAACCAGATTCAATGATGTGTATCATTCCATACCTATGGATATAAGGCCGCCTCCTGGTTTGGCTAAATTGCATTTCCCAGAAGCTTTTGATCCTGAAATGGCATTCCATTTAAGAGAAAGGAACACTGGAAGCCTTGAAGAAATGCAGAACATTGCAGTTGATGTGGAGACCAACTTGCTGATCAAGAGGTCAAAGTTAAAGGATAAAGAAATGGACCAGCTGAAGTCATCAGAAGCTAAACTGGAGATTTTGGCCAGTGCCATGGAAGAGATGATGCAGAGGATCAATAGGAAAGAGGAGCTTGCTATCCAAAGACATCATGTTCCATTGACTTTAGAGAAAGACACGGTCATAGTTCCCAAACATTTTTCTACTCATCCTGGGTACCATGGATTGAATAATGATTCATTCATGTATTCAATTCACAACACAGTCAAAGATGAAGCTCCATCTCGACTTGTAGAGGAACAACCAGCTAACATGATATGCATGTTCAATGGCATTTCATCCGTGGATGATTTACCCAAGTGTGACCAATATGATCATGATCATGAAGCTGAAATAGAGGTTGTTTGTTCAGAGAAATCAACAACATGTGATTGGCAGGAAGAAGATAATTTACGATTCATATATGACAATCAGCCCTTACACAACAGTCATGACAACGATAAGGAATGTGCAGAAAATGTCAGAGTAAGTGAAGACACTTTGCCCTTATGTTGCTCATATTTTCAATTTCTGAAAAGAAACTCTAGGTCAGTTGTAAATAGTGAAGACAGAAATTTCTCTGATCAATCACTTGAAGATGCCATTAAGGATATGGAGGTTGTTCTAAACCCAGAATCGCAGCCCTTGACCTCCTTCAATTTTCAAATTCTTGATGAAAGCTTAGAGCCTGAGACAAATTATGATTTAATCCAAAAGAACTCTGTGCCATTGTGCTTTAAATCATTTCAAGTTTTGAAGGAGACTCTTGGACAAGTGGTGAAGGATAAGTACATAAAGGGTCAGGAAATTTCATTTGAGTCAACGCGGCAGTCTTGTCAGTCTTTTCAAGATCCAATAGTTGATCTGTTAGATGGCCTGTGTGGTCAAAATCATTCTTCATTCACCAGTCATGAGATAAAAAGTTGCTATGATAGGGATATGATTAGACAGTCAGTTACAGGGGTATGTTCAGCAGAAGCATCATTTCAAAACCCATCAGGAAAGTTGCAGCCATGTCAGGAAATGCATAAGGATTAAAATAACGTAGATACAGTGCTAGAGCTTCCATCCAAGAATCAAGGAACATGTCATTTATACCTTGATCCTGTAGCTACCTATATGGAGAATTTTCTCACTCTAGAGCCTCAATCTTCCTCTAACATTACTTTTGTTTTTCAAGATTGTCGAGGTCTCTATGATAAACATCAATCATTTTTTGTGCAGTGGCCTTTTCACTTTGCAGTTTTGAGTAGTTGGGCAAAAAGTCAAGCTGCACTTTTCACTGTGCTAACAAGCAATCAAACAGTCATCTGGTCTCAACAACTACTTGATTGGATGCACTGGCATTATTGTATCATTTAGAATGATGAAATTTTCAGTAGCATAGGGTAGGTAGGAGAATGTGAATAAGCTCAGCATTATGAGCATCTCTTTTTCAGCAGTGTTTATTTGATTTCATTTCAAATACAAGATCAAAACAGGTACAGGTTGCAGAATAAGATTTTGGGATCAGCCCAATGGATAAAGCTCTGGTCTGCATGTTCAGAAATATGTGGTTCTTGACACCTCTTGAAAGAAGCTGCCATCCCCAGGTGGAGCCTATGTTGGGGTCCTATAATTATAGGCAACTCAATTCTTCGACTGTTGATTTGGCGTTTCTCTCGTGATGACGAAGTCCTGGCTCAGGTGATTCCGCTTCCTCCCTCCATTATTGTCGCTCAATCCCCCATCACCCTATTGCATCCTTCATCCACGCTGCGCCCTCACTCCCTTGTCCTGTTGCCCCATTGAGTACGCCTCTCCCGCCTTCCTTCCATGAATAAATGGACATAAGATGAACAAAAAGAACAATAGGTTAGTTAGATTAAAATAATAATAAGTGTTAATATAGTTAGTATTGGTTAAATTAATTAATAAACGACTAGTTAAATAATTAATTAATTATTAATTATTTAATTATTAATTAAGTTAAAAATCTAAGTTAGCAACTAGGTTAGTAAATAGGATTAGTTAAAAATTAAATAAAAAGAAAAATACAAAAACTATATAAAAAACATATATATTAAAAAACATTAAATAACATATAAAACAAATACATAATAAAACAAAATATTAAAAAAGTTTAAAAACAAACAAAACAATAATTTAAACATATTAAATACCAAAAAACATTTAATAAAACAAATTAATAAACAAAACATGAAATAATACAATTTTAAAAAAATAACAAAACCTCACCTTCCGAGCTTTAACGAGGGGGGGTCCGGAATCCCCATTAAACCCAATGCTATTCCATTTAATCAAATGTCACATCAAAACTAATAAACGATCCATAAAAATTCTGGACCCCCACTCACCATCCGGAATTTAACGAGAGGGGGGGGTCCGGAATTTTGTGTTTCATGAAAAAAACCATTTTTTCATTTTCTTGTCTTTTTGCCTGTTTTACCACGTTCTCTTTCAGATCGATTTATGGGAAAACAGAGACGGATTTTAAAAATCCAAGAAAGGTTTTTTCTCAGCACGGGATGAAGAACAAAAACCTCTTTCAGTTTTTTCAATGGAGCCACGAGCAGAGAGAATCGAAGCCATCTTTGAGGCCCATTTTTCCAGATTCTCAATTTTCCGTTACAGTCTCGATCTTGCAGGAGCTGTTACGGCCAGCTGGGGATGAATTTGGCGAAACCGAAGGAGTTGTTTGTCTAGAACATGCCCATATATAATAATCTCTTTCAGTTTTCTCCCAAGTGTCATCATTGAAGATAAAATCACGTCTTCTCGGACCCCTTTTTTGCAGAAAACCGTTACTTCTTTCATGGCAAAAAGTTCCAAGTTTTGTGGGAGTGGTGGCTATTTTTGGCCGAGGCGGTTAAACCCACTCTCGCAACTTGATGAGGAGACCTCTCCTATTTATAGAGATAATTTTTAATGTAAAAGGGTTGATCAGTCAGGGAACCATGATGATTTTTTTATAAAGCAGCTCACAAAGCCAACTGTAGTTTTTTCATCAATTCAGATAATACAGTCGCAGCAATTACATGATTCTTGTGTCAAGTAGATTGGTGAAGTGCTCCTCCAGTAAATTGTTTTCTCTGTCTCCATATGTTTTCTTTCCTTATTATTCGACAGAAGATTATGAGCAGAAATTGTTTTAAGATACACTCTGTTTCTGGCTGTGGATAATATTAATGTTTTCTTCTGATATTCAGTGGCAGAATTCTTCATTGCTCTGTTGCTAAATTGATTATTTCTTTTTCCTCCTCTTTCATCTCATTTAATTTTACCAGATCCAGTAATTTTCCTACCTTTCCCTGTAAAGTTGTCTGTAGGATTTGTTTTTGATTAAATCTCAGTTTGTGACTCCATTGCCCATGGTTCCTTTTCTCTGCTCTTACCAATTTTAAAATCCTAATTCTGAACCCATTAACTAGCCTAATATTCTCTTCAAACAAAGCTATATCATACAGAGAGATCCCTCTCTGAGTCTTCGAGGGCTAGATCCAAGACTCGAGGTGGTTTTGATGTTGCCTCTGTGACTACCTCACAGCCTTAGGCAAATTACAGAGTGCTAACACCTTCATTGTACCAGATTGGATCCAAGACGTTCCCCAGGAATGGCTAAACGATCCCAAAAGTTCGCATCTGATCCAACAATTGCAGTCCAGTGCTCCAGCTTCCCTAGGGTACTCTTGGCTTCATGATGAGCTTCGATACAAAAGCCATTTTTATTTAAGTAAACAATAAAAAATTAAATCCATGGTATTTTCTAAGCTTCATGCTACACCCACTATTGGGCACTCTGGGTTTACCAAAACCTATGACAGGATCAAACGTTCTTTTATCTGGGATGGTATGAAACAAGACATTCATAATTTTTTCACTGAATGTGATGTGTGTCAACACAACA